>JBAJNP010002409.1:0-48428 GCA_036877545.1 Yasuhikotakia modesta
AAACACGTGCAAAAAATAGCTCTGAATGGAACTGGCAGGGCACAATTCCTGCGCTAATGTCTGTGTGTGTCCGTTACACTTATGTACACAACATTAATCTGGATTCTGTTTAGCAAGTGATTCATACATCTGCCTTATGTTTTTTAAGTATACTGTATACAGTCATAATGTAATAGTCGTAAGGCCTGTAAAGTAAATGTTTCTGCTGTTTGTGTCAGTGAGAGGTCGCTACCATGCCGTATTCCTCAAAGCATGGAAATATTGAGGCCATGTCTGTCAAACCGCCGAGCATCAGAGAGGCAGACGCAACAGCGTTCAGGAGAAACCCTGAGGGTGTGGCAGGCAAAAAACCGTACGAGGGCTGAATATCGAGCCCTGCGGCACTCCGCGTGTTTACCACTCACAGTTTGCCAGGGTCTGTGAGGCACAGACTGCCGGACAGTACAGGGCTGTGTGCCTCTGTAGGCAAGGTCATTCCAGTTCAGCTGTGCAGACAGACAACCCGTAACGCCGCTCTGGGCCCAGATAAAAAACAGTTCAGCATCGCCTGGATTTATGCTGCTTAGTGTGGCGGCAGGCTTGTTTTGCCCACACAGGATTTGTGGAGTTATTTTTCAGTGTTGGGCTGTAGGGGTATTTTTTCATAATCTGTTTTTTCAAATTTTTTTGGCTGTGTTTGTGTGGGTCAAAGATGTTTATCTAACTTCACTTATAATCCTGTACAAGACTGAGGGAATATGTTTGTCTGCTCATCTGTCTACAAACCCGATTAATGTTCTTCAAAAACTCTTCAGTTTGCAGCTATTCTTAATGTGGAGCAGAGCAGTTTTCACAGAAACCTGTTGATTATTTATTTACGCTTGAACCACGAGCTGCTCGGGTGAAATGTCAGATGTCTCTGGTCCAGGATGAACTTTATGAGGGGAGCTTCTTGAATTTAGCAGATGAGTGAAAGCATTGCTAACAGTTATCTGTTATCTGTTACTTGTGTTTTGGAGTTTCCCCTAATGACTTGCATAATAAAGACCTTTTCTAATAAACCAAAAGCGACATGCAATAACATGATGAAATTACGCTCAAGATCTCAGATATTTATTTTTCTTAAGGCTCAGATGCTTATCTGGCTCAACTTTATGATTTATTGCCTGTTTCTTTGAGTATTTCAGTGTAAATTCGATGTAGGAAAATAAAAACTCACTATGCTGGTTTTAGGAAGTATTAAGACCAGACTACATGTCTACATTTTTGCATCTGTCGGACGCTTTTATCCAAAGTGATTTGTAGTGCTTTAAAGCCATACATCAGTATCACAACCTTGTGCTGCTAGTGCTGAGCTAGAGGAACAGAAGTTCATCTCTCATGTTTACATTTGGTCACTCTCACCTTCTGTAGATCATTTGCTGTAAACCTCAAAATTGTACCAACCTCATGTCACATCTAACTAACTTGTCATCCACAAACATCAGGGTCCTAAATTAATCAAGACTTGAGTCTGGTGACTGTCATGGACTCTTTTTTTTTTTTTTTTAGCAAAAATGACAAAAAAACTGTTTAACAACTTAGTGGTCCCTTCTGTAAACATACAAACTTTGGTCCTGGTTTTCATCTTGGTACAATTTTAGCATTGAATTTAGTATGGAAGAGAATACTAGTATGGTATTTAGTATGGAAGAGAATATGTATTTACAGAATTTAAAACTGCATTGGACTTTCATATATACCATATTTTTGTGTGGAAAACACTAGCTTTCATAGTTTATTAATATCATTTTGTGTTCTTTGGGAAAATGAGGTAGGCATAGTTTTGATCTGCAGAACGTGAGACTGACCAAACAGCTGTAATTAAAACACATATGCTTACTAAATCTGCAATAATGAAACTTCTTCAAAGGTTGTGAAGAAGGGTCTTCATTTACAGAACTCCTACAATCTGAAACGGGCTGGACAGTGATGGCAGATGCATGAGTCCAGCGTTTATCGTGTTATGATACCTTCAGCTTTATTTAGAGCTGTTGTTGTTGTATTAATGTAATGTAGATTTGATTTTCCCATCTTGAGATTAACGTTAACCAACTTAGTTTACACTTGTAATACATTCTGATAGTCTGACAGTTACAGGTACATGTATCATTAAAAGGCCTGAGAGAAGTCAGTTCTAAATATTGCCGCCTATCAAACAGATGAATTTGTGACTGACAGACACACCGACTGGATGATGGTGTGATACGATCAAACTGTGTGTGTTTAATGTGTGTATCGGTGCAGTTATGAGTCAGCAATGACACTAACTCATTTTTAAACTGCTTGTGTGGCCACACAATCTCCTGTCACTTCCTGTTTTCAAGAACATGACTGTCTGTTACCAGAAGTCCCGCTAATGTGGCTAAATTCAAACATAAAAAATGACAATACAACTGAGAAACCCCCAAACAACATCGTGACCCCACACTGTTGCTTTTGTTTTCAGTAATCCTGTGCGTTTCTGCGCGAGCGTCTTGACATTGAAAGTCTCTCAGAGGTTGATTCATAATGTAATCTCACATTTGTCAGACACTTGCTCTCATTTGATGCAGTTTTTTCTTCTCTGCTTGAGTTTATATGAAGCTTATCTGCAGGGAGTTATTCAGAACTGAACAGCAGTTTCCTGTTTGTTGTGATGGCTGTAGATAAGCGTCTCAAATAAAGAGTACGGTTACATTTTGCTGTTCTCTCTGTCAGCGCTCAGGGATGCCCCCATGATTTTAAACTAGCGTGGGAACGTCCCTGGTGAGAAGAAACTCAACAGCCGCAGGTGTGTAGCTGCAGCCGTGTGGTTTAAATGAGAACAGACTGCAATTGATCTGAATTGTGTGGCTTACCTCAGTGTGAGCACTGGTCATTGATGCCGAATGCCCAGTTCTCAGTTTATCAACAGCAGTTCTGAGTATGAATAGAAAAAATAACACTTCACTGAAATGGTTTTCTGATTATCCAGCTGTTTGCCTTTTAATACACGTGACTCAATGAATGGTTGTGTCACCGTAGGTCTGACAGTCACTGGAGCCATAAATATGTTTCCTGTGACCTATGAATAATAACTGTTCATGAAGTTGAACTATTTATGTAGCTTTCATTCATATTAAATCGGCTTCAGTCTGGAGTGATTTGTGCATTCTTTGTTATTATTATTTCATGAAATTCTGAGCTATCCTTACATTATATCATATTCACACATAGTCCAGCCGTCATCTTCATCAATGGTTAGAATATCAGAAGATAGAAGAATATTGTATATTTTAAAATGTTTGTTTTTGTTTTCATGTCATGTTTGGTTGTTTTTTGACAGGTAAAGAGTTTTATTGAGTGAATGTCTTTTGTTTAATTTGTAGGTGAATACATAAAAACATGGAGGCCGAGATATTTCCTGCTGAAGAGCGACGGAACGTTTATTGGGTACAAAGAGCGGCCGCAGGATGTTGACCAGCTGGAAACTCCGCTCAATAACTTCTCAGTGGCCCGTAAGCAGCCATTTTGTTTTCAACACTTTGCAGGGAAGAATTTAGAGGGGGTGAAAAATCCTTTTCCTTCTTTTGCACATTTTTCTAATCACCCCTTAGTTAAACACACACACAGTTTTCCTCTGTCTGTCCTGTCAGAGTGTCAGCTGATGAAGACAGAGCGACCGAAGCCCAACACCTTCATCATTCGCTGTCTGCAGTGGACGACGGTGATTGAACGAACGTTTCACGTGGAGACCCCAGAGGAGAGGTTTGTAAACGTCTGTAACGTCTTCGCCGGGGTCTCGCACTACCAGTCCACAAGAGTTTCATATCCACTAGAGTTAATAGTTTAAAACATAAAGAACCTTTACGCTGCATTCTGTAACTATCTATGCAGTCTGTTTTAATAACGTAAAGATGTTTGTTTGTTTTCTGAAGAGAGGAATGGACGAAGGCCATCCAGGCTGTGGCAGACAGTCTACAGAAACAGGAGGAGGAGAGAATGGACTCCTCAAACGACCCCATGGACATGTTCCTGTCCAAACCTCGACTCAAAGTGGTGAGACAACAGTCAACACTCAGTCAGTAGCAGGACAGGAGCGAAGCTCTTCAGCATGTTTCCTCAGTTTTGTGCTTCAACAGTCATGAAGAAACTATTGAATTAGATTCATTTCTGTTGCATGACACTTGAATTGTAATATCAGTCATTAGATTTTAATCTGATGTGATGCATTTTTCAAATGTTGTGTAGACGATGCACGATTTTGAATACCTCAAACTCTTGGGCAAAGGCACTTTTGGGAAAGTTATCCTGGTAAAGGAAAAAGTCACGGGAAAATATTACGCCATGAAAATCCTGAAGAAGGAGGTGATAGTGGCAAAAGTGAGTTTTTATTCTCCGCTGTTTAACCAGAACCTCTGTTGTGTGTTTTTAAGCGTTCCTCCTGTAATCTCTGTCATTGTCTGTGCCTAACAGATGCTTGTTTCATGTGTTTGTAGGATGAAGTGGCCCACACACTCACTGAGAACCGGGTTCTGCAGAACTCCAAACACCCGTTCCTAACAGTAACCTGATCTTATCCAAGCTAATACATTTTATGTTGAGAACAATGGGTTCTGGGTTTAAGGTTTATGGATCATGTAATTGCACCTTTTGAAGGTGGATGAAACTTTAGATATATTTATTGCTGTTATGTTGTCATGACAATGAAGTTGAAAGTTTGGAGATGTTTCTACAGACACCATTAGTCAGATAACAGGTGATGTCATCTCTGTCTCTACAGGGTCTGAAGTATTCCTTCCAAACTCACGACCGCTTGTGTTTTGTTATGGAGTATGCCAACGGAGGAGAGGTGAGCAATGTGTGTTTGTTAGATCAATCAAATAAATACAATCTGATATGATTCACACACTCAACATGTTTTGACACATACCGTGTTTGACTGTAGGAAATAAATGTGACTGTAGCAAGTCAAATCTGAAGTTTAAATCAGGAGACTCAGACTTTAGATTATATAACTGATATTGATTTTTATCTCACAGCTTTTCTTCCATTTATCGAGAGATCGAGTGTTTTCAGAGGAGCGAGCGAAGTTTTATGGTGCCGAGATCGTCTCAGCGCTGGACTATCTCCATTCTGAGAAGAACGTGGTTTACAGAGACTTAAAGGTGAGACTGTTTGAAAAGGAAACATGATAAATTAAACGAAATCCTGTTTTAATGATTTGAAATGATGAAAGCTGGATTTGTTATAATAAATGTCAGATGATGAGGATGTTTTTGTTCTCTGACAGCTGGAGAACCTCATGCTGGATATAGATGGACACTTAAAGATCACAGACTTYGGTCTGTGTAAGGAGGGAATCACAGAGGGAGCCACCATGAAGACCTTCTGTGGGACTCCAGAGTATCTTGCTCCAGAGGTCAGAAAATGTGATGAAGATCTGAAATGTGTTCCTTCAGTGTTTTAGAGTTGATGGACCAGAACCGGTGCTGTTCTTTCAGGTTCTGGAGGACAATGATTACGGCCGGGCGGTGGACTGGTGGGGTCTGGGTGTGGTGATGTATGAGATGATGTGTGGACGTCTGCCCTTCTACAACCAGGACCATGAGAAGCTCTTTGAGTTGATCCTCATGGAGGAGATCCGTTTCCCCCGGACACTCGGGCCTGAGGCCAAATCCCTGCTGTCAGGTCTTCTTCAGAAGGACCCGAAGCAGCGGTGAGACCTCTGGACCTTCTTAACTTTGTTCTCATGGGCTAGTTCACCAAAAACGATCTTTTCTGTAGCCTCTCTGATGATGGCGTTATGGTAGGATGGATCTCCTGAAGTCTCATGACTTCTGCTCGCAGACAGAATGCGTTTATGTCTTGAGTGCTTCAGCGTGTGACGTGTGAGCAGATGATGGTATTAAAGATTTACATTAGCACTTACACAAATCACGTGTGGCGTGTTGTTTCTGTCAGTTATTGCACTTTGTGTAAGTATCAGGTTCATTTGTGTTCTGTGGCCAGGAGCTTTTTGTAACATAGCAACAGAAAAGATTAGCCAGCGACAACCAATACAAAACCAGCTCTCAGATGAGCTTGACCCAAAACATGACGTTGTTTTATATGCATAAGACTTTCAGTGAATAAAACATTTCAGTCTGTTTCTAACAGAAACTTTACTGTAGCTTCAGTGAGTACAACACCGCTGTCATATCAACTAGTTTTATGTCCATTTTGGAGTCTGTGGTGACTGTATGTTTACGTGACCTGTGGTCATTGTATTAAAAATAACAAGAACATTCTTCAGAGTGTTTCCTTTGTGGTTCACAGAAATATGAAAGTTCTCAACAACAGTGAAAGAATTTTCTCTGAGTTTATTATTATTAAATTATTGGATATGTTGAGAGACTAACGCTGCTGTTTATCTCCTTGTTTTGTGTTTCTGCAGGTTAGGAGGAGGGCCGGACGACGCGAAAGAAATTATGGTGCACAAGTTCTTTGCAGGCATCCAGTGGCAAGATGTGTATGAGAAGAAGGTGCGTAGAATCAGCATGTAGTTCTGTAACGCAGATCAGATACCTCTGGGTCATAACTGGACGCTGTTACAGTAAAATAAACGTGCGTCTCCACAGCTTGTCCCGCCGTTCAAGCCCCAGGTCACCTCAGAAACTGACACTCGCTATTTTGATGTGGAGTTCACAGGACAGACCATCACAATCACCCCCCCGGGTCAAGGTGATGCCCCCGTCTTACGCGTTTACATCTCTTAATACTGACGGCCACCTAGTGGTGATTCTGTGGAAGTTACTGGATGCTGTAAAGAGTAAAAATCAGTTTCATTGGTCAGATTTGGTTTTCATGGCACACAAGGGTTGGTTTTATGCAAAATTATGCCACATGTTTTTCTTCTTTAAAGTAGCCAGTGAGAAAATTTTTATCTATTCTGTCAAAGAAGGTTTTATAAGGTGCTAATAGAAGGTTTTGGGTTCATTTCTGCTCAGTGTGTGAACGTAATGCAGTAAGTTATATGACATTGGTACAGTATGCAGGATATAACAAAGAAGGATATTTGTACATGGGAAGATGATCTGATGTTTCTTCTTTATCTCCAGGTGACCACACAGAGTCGTTTGACAGTGACAGAAGACCTCACTTTCCACAGTTCTCATACTCCGCCAGCGGCACAGCTTAATAAAACTCCTCAAACACACACAGTTTCTGCACAGGTACACACACACCCTCCCCCTGAAACACAGTTATAACGCAGCCGTGACTGTGCCCCCTGTATGTCTCAGACTGTATCCGCTGTAGATTTCTGCAGCGTTTGCTCTGAACTGCTCCAGTCATGTACTAAGAACCTCATTTTAGCCGGTTTAGTTTTTAATGGGATCAGTTACGTGGAGAAACACATTAATATTTATAATTAATATGAAGTCTTTGCATTAGGAATGACATCCTTTTAAAAACCTGAATTTCTAAAACGATTCTTTGGTACATTTCAGACACCAGAATATGTTCCTGAGGTCTTAAAAGGTTTAATAACAGTTTTATTTCAATATGTGGTTCTGTAGCATGTCTCATTGTAGTGTATCACGGTTTGTGTCCTGTGAGGACGCGACGTTACCTGAATACCAAAGAATTTATGATTTACAGATTTAAAAAAATTACCGGTAGTTACATTTATTGGTAGACTATCAATCTGAACCAAACTGTGGCAGGAGCGACTGATAGCTACAGCTTACAGACTTCTTTTATTCATGAAATATTTCAGGTGAAATATTGTTGTACAGTATGATTGGCTGGAAATATTGCGTCTGAGGGCTGCAATTCTTGCATAAACTAAATAAAGTATTGATGACATAATCTCATCCCAAACCAATATTATCTTTTAGGAAAGACATACTTCAGCATATAAACTGAAACCTGTAGAATAGTTGAGAATGTTTTTAAGCTACATTGTTTTTTTTATGTTCATGCAATTTATAAAAAATATTCACTGCAGAAAATGTTCTTACATTCCTCTTACATTTAATTTGCGCAGGAATTGCAAACAATTCAAGCATTTCATTACTAAAATATCAAGATGCTTCATTGACAAAATGGTACTTAAGTTTATTAAATCAAAACTTTTCTTAGGTCCTGTGTGTTTTGTTATTTCAAGGCATTTGGGTAAATATTTGAATAGTTCTTTGTTTGACAAATCCTGTCATTGGAATAAGCTGCAAATTTAAGTTTTTGAAAGTTACAGTAATAATTTGTAAATTTATTGCAGGCTTTTATAAATGCATATTTAAAAGTTGCATTAAAATATAAAATGATAATTTGAGAGTTTGAAAACAGTAGATGAAACATCCTACAAAATTGCACATACCAACAGTTTTAGAGAATGACTTTGGTCCGTATTTAAATAATGAATGACCCCAAAATAATATTGAATGTAAGTTGCTTGTATCCTTTTCTTTCATTTTTTCTGTTGCTTTTATATTTTGTATGTTTTTTTCCATTTTATGTTCACGTGAAATATTTTGTATTGATACACTCCAAACTCAAAACACCAGAGCCGTTTTTGAAGGGAAACTTTCTCAAGTAAGTTATTTTCATATTTTACTTTTGAATGGGAGGTTGACTGAGAGACAGAAAAATTAGAGAATGTTTAAAAAAATTAAGAAATAAACCATTTTTGATTCAAGATCATATTGTGTCATTTTTGTTGCTGAATTAGAAAGTTTGTAGTTAAAGTTAAAAAAAATTGCATAAGATAATGTAAGACATTTGAATACAGTGGCAATACTTTGAGATCAGATGGTTTGGTGATAATTTATAGCATTAAAAAGTAATTCAGGAGAATTTGTGCTGTACCAAAGCCATCAGAACAGAAGCATTTTCATGTGTTTTATTGATATTGATGCACATTAGCAATGCTTCAGGTTCTTATGCTGTAAACTTATGCAATGAAATAACGTTTGTTTATGTTGTTATGACGTGTTTTGTCGTCGTAGGACCTGCTGCACGTCCCGTGATAAAGACGTCATTGCGTAGTGATGACGTCACTCACACTCCGCTAACCCGCATAAACGAATTTATGTATTTAAACCATCAGTAAAAGATAATAAAAAACATAGATAACATGGTTTAAGTTAATATAACGTGTGCAGTTGTTGTGCATTTGTGTAAAAGTGTGTATTTGTAATTCCTCGTGTGCGCAAATCGTGCATAGCAACAGAAACTCATGTATCTATGAAAGCATCTGATGTTATATATTTATGTAAATGACGTTATGAGCATGTAATGCGTTAAATACACAGTAACGGATCAGACAGATGCTGCAGGTTCGGATGCTGCGGCTGGCGGCGCTGGAGGCGGATGCGGTGACAGATGATCTGGGTGACAGATGATCTGGGTGAGGTCCGAAGATCTTCATCCACACAGCGGACCGGAGACACCGATGCTGCCCCCGCCGCGTCTCCGGGACGCAGCGGCAGCGCTGTAGGTAAGAGCTGGATGCGGGTCTGATCCCGCAGGATTGTGGCTGGAGACTGAGGGATTAAGTTACGTAGGGATCGCGGTGATGTGCAGCAGTAACGCCGGCATCATCATCATCATCATCACGTATCTGAGCGATAACGCAGAAGAAACGATGCATCGGATCGATATGTGTGTATGAGTTTATATCGTTTATGATCTGATGTCAGTCGTGCATGTTTATATGAAGGTCTGTAGCAGCTGATCGGCCTCCATCATCAATCCTGTGTCTGATGATGGACGAATAGATCAGCCACAGGCCTTTATATTAAACCCCATTAAATGCATCTAATGCATCGGTACCGTGAAAACAACGCGATGCGTTTATTTATGCGTCTCGTTCATAATGATGAGAATAAAAGCGACAGTCTCGTGCATGTAGATTTATTCACATTTTCTTATTATGAAGTTATTTCTCCACATGAAACGGTGAACAGCGTGTAACATTCAGGCCTGTAATGTGTGAAGATCTCACACTGGATCTCATGTGTGTTTCTCCAGCTTTAATGCAATAATGGCTTTAAAATCAGACATGAATTCTGCTGACTGTAGGAATAAATCTGCTGTGGAAATATTCTAATATTATATATATATATCATAATCTGTGTTAAAACCTTTTGTTGTTAAAACCATGTTTCCCTTTGTAAGAAAAATGTTAGTGTCCAGACATCTGTCGTATCTGGTCATATGTTACCGTCACTAATATGATGGTAATATATGCCTAAAATATTCCCATTAAATGCCAAAAAATGCCACAGTTATATTGGAAGATTTTGCTGCTTCACTGCATAATTATATAAAAGTATGTTTATAATCAGTATTTTATTCTCTGAGATTTGTCTGTGTGGACATTATTACTGCATGTTTCTATAAACAGCTCTGTTCCCCACAGATGAATGTCTTTAATTCATGTCTGTTAATATTAATGTCTAACATAAAGGCTTGTTTCTCAACAAACTGCTTACGCCACAGGATGTGAAGCTTTTCTCCAGCAGAGCAAAGATGAGTGTGACATCATGGTTCCTGGTCAGCAGTACCGGCACTCGTCACCGTCTGCCGCGGGAGATGATCTTCGTTGGGCGGGAGGACTGTGAACTCATGCTGCAGGTGAGAATTTACCTGAATGCTGAACGTGACCTTATAACTTCATCTGTAAGCGCCTCAGAACGATAAACAAGACCTTCAGGAACAGGGGTATTATTTTGTTGGGTCATGACAGGAGCAGTAGATGAGGAGAGATGAATGTGTCTTAGACTGAAACTCTTGTGTTGTGATTAAATCATAGTAAAGAGTGTCGGTGTTTCTGGGTTCTAGTTGATTTTACAGATTTTCTCACACTGTAAGTCATGCAACAAGTGATCTTTTTTGGGGAGGTACAAGTTTGGTTTAACCTCTTAATTTGTTGATGTAACTTTGTTGAGTAAGATCTGTCACACGGACCCATGAGAAGCAAAATGTGTGTGAAATATCACTGTGGCTGAACCGCTGAATGGAACTTGTGATTTATGAGAGTATTGGTATGATTTTAGGTTTTCTTACAAGCATTAGCAATGATTACAAGCAATGATTAGGCAGAAGAAGGTCAAAGAATGATGTTAAAAGTCATTAGGACATCATCTGTTTGTTTGTCTCTCTCAGTCTCGCAGTGTGGATAAACAACACGCTGTTATCAACTATCATCCTGCCACGGACGAGCACCTGGTCAAAGATCTGGGGAGTTTAAACGGAGTAAGTTTTAAAACAAACATCATATCAGCATCTCATCTGTGTTTGTAGTGTTTCAGGAACTGATACATCTTTGTGATTTTCTTTTTCCAGACGTTTGTGAATGACTTGAGAATTCCAGACCAAACATACATAACCCTCAAGCTGTCAGATGTTGTTCGCTTCGGATACGATATCCTTCCATGACTGTAATATGCAGAATTCTCACAGGATGGTCTGATTGGCAATTTGTGGTGTGAATGCAGTGATGTATTGACTTAACACAGCTCACATTCTCACGTGTATGTGCTGGAGAGGAGTCAACACAGAGTCCCTGAAGAGGCTCTCAAGGTTTGTTTGATGTTTATTGTTCAAACAGAGAAATATTTTGTTTGTCGTTTATTATTGAATCATTGTTGCACTTTTTGTTGTTAGTATTAATTTAACATGATATATTTTTCGCCCCCTGCTGTTTCAGCACGAGAAATACACCAGTCAGCTTCAGATGGGCTTAAAAGCCACAGAGGGGAAACCACAGATCCTGCAGGAGGAAAGGTCCAAATCAGAGCGTTCTGAGCGTAAGAGCGTCACCGGTGAGTGATGGATAAAGAGTGATAAAAATGACAAAACATTACCATGAGATCCGACAATAATTCTGCCTTTGATCCACACTCATGTGTTATGCTCTGCTTCTCTGTAACACTGCAGTATAGTGGGCTGCTTTATTTGTAAACCTCTCCCAGCAGAACCAGAACTGTGAAATGTGTCTTTTCAGAGCCCCCTTCACCCCGGCCCACGCCACTGTATGGCCAGCCATCATGGTGGGGAGAGGAAGACTCTGGGAACAAGGGAACACACAATGAAATACGCAGATCAGGTGACAGTCATTCAGGTAAGCTCTTGTCTTCCCTACTCTTGTGTTCATGTTATTCAAATGGACGTTTAACTCATTACCACGATGACAGTTTGGTGTGGGTGTTTATTGACAGATGTTACTAAAGAGGGTCCGACGACTGATGATGATTTCAGTAGTTCTGTTCAAGAGAACAGCGACAGCCAGACTAAGTTGGTCTTCCCGTACCACCGGGAGCCCAGCTATTTTGAAATCCCAACAAAGGAGTTCCAGGTGCACCCCAGTTCCCCAGCAGGAGACCTGATGGACATCCCCACCAAAGACACTGATGTTTCTCTGACGTCCACACCTCCAGTTGTCCAGAGTCATGCTTCCTTCACCATTGAGTTTGATGACTGCATGCCAGGCAAGATTAAAATCAAGGATCATGTAACCAAGTTCTCCTCTCGTCAGCGCAGCAAACAGCAGCCGCCCAGTAAACCTCTGACTGCCACATCACCAGAGGTTTTGTCTTCTCAAAGCAAAGTAGCTGATTGGCTTGTGCACAGTGATGTCAGCATGATGTGCAGGCGGCCACCGTGTGAGGATGTGTACAGCACTAAGAGTGACTTGGCGATGCATATTAGGACACTCAAAGGTAATGTTAACTGTTCCCTTGTTATGAATTATCACACTGAGATTCAACAACAATTACAAATCAGTCAATATTAACGAATTGTGTTCCATAGTAAAACATGGTTGTTTTACCATAAATAAATACAAAAACAAGTTTTTTACAAGAATACAATTGTGTATTTTAAAGTTATTAGCGTAACTTGTGAATCTCCTAATTGGTTTGTGTTTGATTGTACACAAATAGGCAACATGTTTACCTGCTGTACATTAACTGTACTTGAAATATGTCTTGTAGGACACCATCATGAAGATGGAACCCAGAGTGATTCAGAAGATCCAGTGATGAAAGATAAACGCAGCAAGTCTCAGCATTCGGTGCAATCACAGTCATCACTACAATCCCACCAATCAGAGCGATCAAAGATATCTCAGCCGTCTGAACCAGTGCTGTCTCAACAGTCCATCCCAATACAAACATCTTATCCTCAGTCAGTCTCACCACCCAAACACCTTCAGGCTGATCTTGAGGACAGTGAGGCTCACCCCGTCCAGGAAGCTTCCTCCCCTCCCCAGATTGAGGTTAAACCCGTTCACCCTGAGCCTCACGCCCAGCAGGCCTTCATCATCGAGTTCTTTGACGATAACCCCAGGAAGAAACGCTCACAGTCCTTTACCCACAACTCTGCCCATGCTGACTCCTACTCTGCATTGAAGGCCAAACTAGAGAGACGCAAAGGTGGACCTCATGGTGAAAGACCAGCTTCTGTTCATGGGCATATTCCTCCAACACAGCAAATCACTGTTCCTCTCAAAGGTTCAGGGCATGGAGGTACACAGAGGTCAAGCTCACTGAAGAGAGATAAGACAGAAGACAGTGGGAGCACATCTCTTTTGGGGACCTCATCTCGCTCTACACCAACCATCACCATCAGGCCTTTTGGAAGTGTGGGCAAGAAGTCCAAATTAGCACAGGAATTTGCTGCTGAGTTTCTGCCAGATACAGGAAAAACATCCCCACCCCCAATGTCTGCTCCACCCGTGATGATGTCTCCATCCCACACTCATTTACCTTCTCCAGCAGAGCCATCAGGACCCTCATCTGTATCCTACCCATCTTCTCCATCCCAGCTGCCTGCAGTATCCCAGCCTCTCCTCCCAGCATCTTCTCCTGTCTCTGTTCCCTCTGGAAGATGTGCAGCTTCTAATGCCTCTCCAATCTGCTCAGCGGGATCATCTGTGCTCCAGTCTTCTCCAATGGCAATTAGTGTTGTAGACACTAAGGGCATAAGAGTGACACGGACCGAGGAGGAGGACAGTCTGAGTGATGCTGGTACCTACACTATTGAGACGGAGTCACAGGATAAGGAAGTGGAGGAAGCTAGAAGCATGATTGACCAGGTGACAGTCATTCTTTGGGTTTTATTTGGTAAAATGTAGGTATTACAGTGTAAAGGACCAACTATTTCAATGTTGATCACGTCAAATATTACTTTCACACACAACTTTTATTGCATCTGGCTCAAGTACCACAATGCACTGAGCTTGTGTCCTTTAACTTGTTACCTGTGCACGTCTGTTTAAAGGTGTTTGGAGTGTTAGATTCACCAGAATACAGTGATCAGACTGTTGGAGTTTATAGGCCTGTGATTGAGGATGGGAAACATGAGCAGACATTGTTTGGTCATAGCCTTGGTGTGACAGCTGATGTAATGTCTACATCAGCACATGGAAAAGGTGAAATGCTGCAGGTATTACATTCATAGACTGCCCACACAGCAGCGCCCTCTTTAAATATTGTGCTAGTTTGTCAGTACACAGTGAACAATGAATGAAATTTTTATTTGCTTCTTTGTGTTTCAGGCACATCCTGATGTAGGTGGACCCAAATGGGTCTCGCGCTGGGCCAGCCTAGCAGACACTTACAGTGATGCTGGGCCCACGCAAGGATCCGTGGGCGCTAAAGCTGGATTTACAGACAGAGGTATGTTCAGTGACAGTAAAGATTTTTCTATAAATAAACAAGAGATAAGAATATAAATAGGAAAGCTATTTTTTAATAAATAGCTATAAAATAACTATTTTTTGTTGTTTTGATTTTGAAGATGGCAGAGTAACATTAACGGTTAGCCACAGCTTGGACATCTCTGAATCTGAGGGCAGTCAAGGTTCAAGGACAAGACGACTGCTTCCCCAGGTTCCACCAGGAGAAAGACTTGAGAACGTGACACCCAGTATCTTGATCCGGCATGAGACCAACGTGGACCATGAGCCACCAGAGAAGGGTACCAGAGCACCACCCCAGCAAGACTGCACTCAAAGGCTGTGTGTCCAAGATGATTTGGAACCAGACAGTCTGAGTGACACCAGCCGTTCGGATGACAGCTCTATTCTTGATAGAAGTGGAAGAAGCCAAGGACAGAGAGGAAGTATTGGACAGGCACCGCCTGAAAGTGTAAACCACTCCAGAAGACAAGAGATGCCAGCACCCACCCCCAAACCCACATCATTTTATATTGGCTCTGGAGATGCTCCATGCAGGTCAGATACTCCCAGAAGTCCCATTCTGCCAGAGCGAGACTCCTCTCCAAAGATGCCTCCAACCACTGTCTTGATACGGCACCTGAGTGGCCATGAATCTAAGAGGCCAGTGAAGCCTAACTCATCTGCCCCAAATCTTCAGACCCATAACAGAGATGTGGTGCCCACCAAAGACACCTCAACCTCCTTCGTTCGACAGGAGAGTTTTACCAAAGACAGACCAAGTGACAACATCCAAATCAAGAAGCTGCCACATATCTCTAGTCATCCTGCTTTGAGAAGCTTGGATTCAGGTGAAACTATCCGAGATGCATCCCCCTTTTCCAAGGAAGCAGAGAGATTTGTGGTGTCACCAGACGAGAAATTACCTGGATCTAATCAACGATCAAAACAGGGGAGCAGTTTTGCACAAGAAGACAGCCTGTCTGGTGAATCAGATGTTGACACTGCCAGTACTGTAAGCATGGTCAGCAGTAAAAATGCTCCTGTTTGTGGACCTAAGAAGCGCAGTGTTGCAAATGACAAACATAAGGAAAAAACATCTTCAAAATCATCTGCACAAGACAAAGGGCGACAGCCTACAGCTCGTGAGCGACTGTCTGAAAAGCGTAAAAATCATGAGAACACCAGTAAAGCTGAACCAGCTCGTCGTCTACATCTTCGACGCAGTGCTGGTAACCGCGGTTCTTTAGATCTTTCAGAGAATCAGCATGGTCAACAGCTTTGGTCTGAAGCTGCTGCTTCTGATCATGAGTCAGGTTCAAGACCCAATGGCCGCAAGAAACTCACGGCGCCCCTTCAGAAAGAGGAACCCAACAAAGTTCCTAAAGGAGGCCATCAGGTCCTGACCCGATCCAATAGCCTTTCAGCTCCAAGACCAACACGTGCCTCCATGCTCCGCCGAGCCAGGCTAGGTGATGCCTCTGACAATGAAGGTGCAGAAACAGACCGTGGATCTCAAAGCTCTGACCACACCAAGACTCCTGCTGAAGGAAAGAAACTCTCAAGGCTGGATATCCTTGCCATGCCTCGGAAGCGCACAAGGTCCTTCACTGTTCCCAGTGACAACGAGTCAACCTCAAGCAAGAACGGGATTTCAAACCGTCCTGCAGAAACGAGCAGCAGTGCCAGGAAAGGAGCTTCAGGTGAGGTGAGACAGGCCGCCAGTAAAGGAACACCATCAACAGGAAAGCTCTCCTCCACTCGCACCCGTTCTAATCAGATTAAACACAGTAGCACAGCTGGTGAGTATGTGTCAGATAAATCTCAGCAGATATACAGTGTATTTTTTTTTTTCTTCACAAGCCACCTAAGTGACATAAAAAACTGATAATTTTGTAGACCTGATGTTCTAAGTTACGACCATGTTTCCTTGCTGACAAATGTTTCTTTCACGTTTGTTTTTATTTAAACAAAAGGATCCCATCACAGGCAAAAGGAGTCAGTTTACTCCTCAAGCTCAGAGGAGGAGTTTGAGACTAACTCCAACTCTAAGCACAAACACTCTCACACCTCAGCTTCAACTCAGACTCAGACACCACCGAAGAGCTTTCAGATGAAGCTAAAAAGTGGCTCTTTGGAAACAGAAGAGGACGAGGCTCAGAACGAACACTTCCAGAACTGGTCTACACACAGCGCAGAGATTGCCAGGTTACCTGATTTCATTATTCTTGTAATTCTGTTAAATGCTAATGAGTGAGATGATATACGTGACCGTGACCATTTCTCATGCTCATTTCCTTCAGGCTTAGCCAAGACCTGGCCAAAGATCTTGCCATTCTTGCACGTGAAATCCATGATGTAGCAGGAGATGGTGACTCCCAGACATCCTCAGGAATGGGAACGACCACATCCCCAGGCTCCATGCCCAACACCCCCGCATCCACCATCTCCACCAGAGAGGAGGTGAGCCTAAATGGTTTCATTTGTTTTGATCAAATAACATCTCATCGTATACATGAATACATTCATTAGTTCCTTTCAACATGCATCAAATCGCATGTTCTCCTCATTAGCACAACAGAATGAGGTTAAAAGATTTGTAAGTGGTGAGCAAAGTATGGTGAGATACCATGATAGACCTCATGATGTGTCTAAAATAACAAGACGACTAGACATTTCTTTGCATACATCTTTTGCATACGTTGTATTTTATCTCTTTTGTGCAGAGACCATATTCATCATTACAGAGGTTCCTGTCACCTCAGGTGCTGAGTTCATCAGTCATTATCACCAGCAGGTGTCTCACTTGCTCTGTGTCCTGACATTAACATACTGAAGGTGTCAGATGTCCACCTCTGGAACCTGTTGTTGAAATTGCTGCCTCACTGTTTTATTTGCATGAGGGATTTCCCTAATGCATGGAAAAGCACTTCCAAACTCACACCGATGGCTGTATGTTCACCAAATGGATCACAATTATTCAAAATTGTTATGCTGGCAAACAAATTAGCATGATTATGCGACCATATTCCCAGAGTTTTATCTCTCTGAAGCTAATTTCACAGTAATCTGTGAGCTCAGAGATTTGTAGGTCTTGCTGTAGTTTTAACCTGCTGTGATGTCCACCTGTTCTTACTGGTGCTTTCCCATCCCTGATTCATCTGCAGCTGGTTCAGCAGATACCAGAGGCAAGTCTGAACTATCAGAAGGTTCCACCAGGCTCAACTAGTCCAGTAGACTCAAATATGAACGACTGTGACAGTTCCAGACGGCGTCCCTGGAACCGTGAAGAGGTCAAAAATGAGTCAAATCCTTCTTACACTAATGAACTGATCCTGTAGCCATTTCCTCAGGGTGTGATAAACTCACACAAACTGCAAAACAATCACAATGTTTTTGTCTTGTGTTCCAGGACAAATATCTGAACTTATAATTAACTTGCATATTAGGAATTTTTTCCACTTACAAAGTCTCGATCAGTCTTGAAATCAGTCAGTATTTGCTAGAAAACAAGACAGAAACAGTAATTGAGGTCATTATTTGCCGTCTATCTCTGTATAGATAAACTACAGTCACATGAGTTCTGATAGATAATTGACAAATAATCTTTAATTGCTTTAACTGCAGGTGATTCTGGACAATCTGATGTTGAACCCCGTGTCTCAGCTGTCACAGGCCATCAGAGAAAACACGGAGCAGCTCGCAGAGAAAATGAAGTACTGTTATTAACACCAATATACTGTGATTCAAGTTAATCCTTAAGTTTTCCTAAGAAGCCTTGATCACAACAAACGACGTGTGACAAGTTTCTTAGTCTCTTTCTTTGTGAAGTAGTCTCACACTCAAACCGTATAGTTGCACATCATAAACATAAAAATGTCCTTACTGGCTGTAATTTTGCCAAAAACTCTAGATATAATTTTACCTTGTACATTTACTATGAAGGCAAAGAACTGACAATTCCTGACGTATGAAACCCACATTATTTCAAACGTTTTTTACAGAGTCCTGTTCCAGAACAAGACGGAGGTGTGGGAGGAGATAGAGGCAAAACTCAACGCTGAAAACGAGGTTCCCATCCTTAAGACCTCCAACAAGGTACATGACATCCTAAAAACAGGCACTCAAGTGACCAGGCATTTATTGCAGAGATGTTCATTCACGTGTTGATCTGTTGTCACTACCTTGCCTGCAGGAAATCTCATCTATTCTCCAGGAACTGAGAAGAGTCCAGCGACAGCTTGAGGGTAAACAGCATCAGATGTTGAGCTTTGGAATGAAACGCATCCAGATGTACATGTTGAAGCTGTTTACTGTGTAAATGCTGTATAACTTTTGTCTTTGTCGTGCTTTAGTGATCAACACAATTGTTGAACCTGGAGGAACCCTCAAGATACCCTCAACCTCCACAGCATCCAGTGGAAAGACAAAACCTGCTTCCAAGGAGTTTCCCGGTTCCTCTTCCGCTACTAATGCAGGTTCTAAGCGAGGGGCCCGCGGACCAGAGGGGGGGCGACATGTTAAATAAGTACCGCACATCTCTTTAGAGGCAGCCATCATCACTGCATATCTGCAACAGTATTGTGAGACTATCTGTGGTGCAAATATCCATCAAACGCTTTCTGACACGCTGCTGCACAAGCTAAAAGTATCAACACTGCATTTACAACAACTGTAACCTGTGGCTTGTTTGGACAGTTGTTCTGTATATCATGGCTGAAAGAACGAGTGACTGGTGTGTTGTTACATTTCATGCACCTGTTGTGTTTAAACTGTTTAAAATCCTTCGTAGCATTAAATTAAAGTCGTTTTGTGCGTTTGGCTGCTACAGATTAAGAGCATGTGACAAAAGGATGGATCTGCAACAAGCGCTTGTGAAATGTTTCAGATTTAACTGAGCCCTTAACCGATTGTTTAAGCGAAAGATTAGAATCTAACGTCAGTGTGTCTGAAGATACGGCTTTTGTTGAATTCCCATTTAGATCATAAACATGCGTTAAAAAGATGTTAAGATGTAATCATCCTTTGGCATAGATTGTTTAAATAGGCGCTTTAAATGTATCTTAAACTTCAGTGATCAGAACAGCATATATTTTAAATGTTTTCTCACCACATCGCAGGTGTCTGGTGTGTTGATGTGTGATTTATGCTAGATTACAGTAGAGTCGTGTGATGCTGTGGAGTGTTGTGACTGTGTGTTACAGGTTAAAAAACAGGTTACCTTCACCCTGCCCAAATATATTATACTGTTTGCTTTTCTGATTGTATGCAACGGTGATTGTGGTTCCTAATCTCCAAACATAAAGAGCTATCCTYGAGTTTGTGGGTTACTCAAAAACAAGTGGACGTCACAAGCTAGTGCTGTCGTGTGTATTATAGTCATTTATCTTTAACTGTAGTTTACTTCACATGTTTATGATTTTGAATGTTTTAAAAGTGTTTAGTA
Source organism: Yasuhikotakia modesta (assembly GCA_036877545.1). Classification (NCBI taxonomy): domain Eukaryota; kingdom Metazoa; phylum Chordata; class Actinopteri; order Cypriniformes; family Botiidae; genus Yasuhikotakia; species Yasuhikotakia modesta. Next base: position 20,088 of record JBAJNP010002409.1, read on the forward strand.
ATGGTGTAAATCAAATGTAGTCAAAGACACAAGGTGCCACGTTGCACCTCATGCAATGTTCAAAAAACATTTGAACTACATATCAAACTTATTTCTGTCCACCGGGATCCTCTCAACACCACATTATTTCTCAAACTGTTACCTACTTTAATTAAATTGCACTGTATGTTAGTGTCGTATCAGCTGCTGTACGTCAATAATTGTAGCCTTTCATTTTTGCACTTTTACTTATAGCCGCTCAACATCGAAAAGTGCAAATCTAGTGTTATTTCATACAGTATGTTAAAATATGTATCGCTAAATATCTGCACTAAGAAATGATTGTATATATGTTTTATGGTTGAGCAGCTAACCATCTGCCTGTTAGCTTTCATTTTGTTTGGGTTTATGGATCAATCTGTGTGTGAATTATAAATGAAGTATTTTATTAAAGTTGTCTGGCTGCGGTATGAACTGAAGGTGGGTCAGAGATCAGACATGTTTACCAGCTGTGCTTTTGACTGCAGGAGTTAAACACTCACACTTATGAGGCCTAGTGAAGATGTATTTACACAGATGTATGTACATGATGTATGTGTTCCTATACAGTCACCATCAAACATCAGGCCTGTAAATTCATTAACACATTATTTACTTTATTCAGTGTCACGCCGTTCAAATGTTCTGATGCGAGACTGAAAACAAACGTGTCTGACTCTTGTTCAGTTCATGTATGTATTAATCTCACTGCTTTTGCTTTTAACACGAAACATTTTCTAGTTCCATGTTCTCATCGTTCTGAGCTCAGAATTGTTCCATATTTCAGTTTTATTTGTATAGGATCTGAACTGTTAAACATTTTCATGTTTTGCTTATTGCTGAAAATCCAAATCCAACTGATTTTGCTAAACGACGTTTTCTTGTATTTTTATTCTTTGCTCTTTTATTGTAATTTTGTTTATAAAATGAATGTCATGTAATTCTATGCACCATCTAAAGTATATTACATTTTTCATCACATTTGTAATAAATTGATTTGAGTCATAAACTTCCTGTTTGTTATTTTATGTATGAAAACGTTCGTCTACCTGCCGCTCACCAGAACAACAGGCCATTACAGTTTTATAATATTGTGGGATGTGAATAATTATTGCCTTAAACTGAGAAACCTCTTACTATTTAAGAATGAGAAACGTCTCAGATGCACTGGAATAATTCATGACATCTCAAACTTAAATGTCCAGTCTGGACTGACAGATTTGACTTTAATGTGACGCTCATTTCTGACTGTTTCTGACAGAGGCAAACATTTAGGTTACCTGTAAATTGAAGTACAATGCAGTTAAAATTTCTTGATTTTATTATGCAGTAAATTAAATCAAATTGCAATTTGTGAATTTTGCATTTCTGAGAAAGCCCATTGAATTACAGTCTCATCACATTCATATGAAGTCAGACATTTACAATATAGAAATTTACAGCATCAATAAATAAGAGACAACACACACATTTAGAAAAGTACAGAACACATGTTCTGTCAGCATGACAGACCATCATATGGTTAAAAATGTTTCAGATGTTAAGAGATTTAGTTTTTTGGCATTAATGCCACATATATTACGCACAACAATGAAACACGGCAAGTTTAAATATGACTCAAATTAATGCCATTCTAAATTAAACAGCAGAAACTATCTGACTAAAAACGTTTTTTCCCCAGTTGTGAAGTTCCTAGCAGATATATCAACAGAGGTTTACAGGATTGAATTGGCAAATTACAATTGTGAAAATAACATTTGCAAGTGATCCGTCCCATTTACGAGTCTGTCAGGCATCAACACTGTAGTACAGACTAAACTTTATCCCTTATTTGTGAAAACCGTAGTTAACGTGACATTATATTTATACCTGTAAATATCACTGCCAAAATTTAAACATTTCATAACTTTCTCTTTACAATTATGTAAAGTGACTATCAAACACATACAGATTTATCTACACATGAAGAGTAAAACTGAAAGGACGCTTGTACAACCTTATATACACTTCTACAATATCAGTAGGCAACATGAATTATACAGTGTCTCAGGTTCTGGTAAATAGCAAATAAAATGAATGTTACTTTTAAAGTTTAAAATTGTCATGATTCATTATGCTTCAGTACGACATGTGCTGCTCATAACTTCAGTGGAATACGACTTTAAAAAAAAGTTAAAGTGAAATATTTCGCTGCAAACATGTTTTTTAAAACGGCTACCTTAAAACAAAACCATGAGGAATGAAATATAAACACAGTTCCATGGTCTCCTTCTATCTTAAGTTTTGAAACTTCTCTCTTAGGTTCTTGACGACGCTCTGTTGACTAGCATCAGCCTTTTTCCCAGAATCCACTGCATTTTTAAGAGCCTCACCTAAGTGTTGGTAAGAGGCTGGAGATTTCTCAAGTTCTTTGTGCCTCTCAATTTTAGGCAACTGCTCAGCCCGAGACCCTCCAACCTCTTCCCTCAGATGGTGCTCCTCTGATTCCTGATAGGCCCGACAGCGGTCAAAGACAGCCACGAACGACAGCTTCTCACGGGAAGTTGGTGAACGGATTTGCACGTAGCTGTCATCTGTTCCAGCTGTCTTTATTTCCTGCCTCTTTGACTCTGTCGTAGATGTTGCTCCTGGAATCTTCTCAATCACAATGATGTTCTTCTCGTTGGGAAGCGTGGCCTGAGCAGAGATGTAGTACCCACTGCTGACATTTGTAAAATTGTTTATATCACTCAAATACAAATCACCCAATTTACGGTCCAAAGAACCACCTCGTGGGGTCAGCGCACTGTCCGTTTCCCTTCCTGAATGAGACTTGCGAGTTGAAGAATCTGAGATGCCATTAGAGTTGAGAAAGCTGGGAGTACAACTAGAACGTCTTTTTGAACCGCTGTCAAACTTCCGACTTGCTAGTGGCAGCACAGATGAGCTGCCCAAGTGAGCGTATTTTGAGCAAAGCTCACGGACGTCCGGCCAGTTGAAGTTTTCAGATGTTGTGGGACTAAGTGGACTCCTGGAACGAGGCTGTCGTGGGGACAGGATCTTTGGGCTACTGGTGGAACTGGGAGTGTTGATTGGGCTGGTCATAAATTGGGCCTTCTGGTCTCTATCAGCCTTGTCATTAGAAGTGAAGGACAGCGTAAGGTTTGGTTTACCTGTTAATCACAATAATAAAAAAGTGATGTCAGTGTGTGTGTGAATATGGTACATTAATTATCCAATAACATTGGAAATTGAATTGGTTGGGGAAAGACAATTGTTAATGTAATGCATATAATAGCAATAATTCCAAATAACTTTGTTAAACATTTAAATTGTTTAAATTTCACACAATCAAAAAGTTAAAAGTCCAGTTGGTCTTACGTTTGGCTTCCTCAGGCTTTTCATCCACCACCGATAGCAGGTTTCTCCTGAGCAACCAGGCATCTCCTGAGTCCTGACTCCTGACTCTCAGCACTGGTTGTGTGCACTTGATTCGTTGACTGTATTTCCTTGCAAGATGGAAGACTTTATTTTGAGCTGAGTCTGGATCTTCTTCTGACTGAAGGCCTGAGGCTTTCTCATCTTCAGCTTCTGCTCTCAGCTGGATTACTCTGGGGGCTAAAGGTCTAAAGGTCATACCTTCATCCTCCCAAGATCTAGGTATCTCACTAACTGTGTGTTTCAAGACTTTTCCAGTTTCCTTAGGAGGTGAAGGTGTGGAGGACTCCTCTGTTATAGTGCCCAGATCTGGGTCTGAACCGCCATCTGTGTTTTTACCTGGGTTCTGAGCCTTTTTGGAGAGACTGGGGCTGGCCCCTCCAAAGCAAGTGGTCTCTCTGGGCCTCAATGGCTGGAGGTCACCTTCACCTCTAGTGACTTCTTGTTCCATATCCTGCCAGACTTTAATCATCTCAGAGGAAGGGCGGAAAAACTCTTTATCCAATTGAATATTGGCAGATTGAGGTTTCCTGGCATTGTCTACATCATAATTAAACAGGTCACTGGTTTTGTCAAACCTTCCAGAATCTGTAGACGGACTGAGAGCAGATCTTTCCAGAGCTGATACATTTACATTCATGTTAGGCTCAGACAAAGCAGAGGGAACCAAAGAAGATTCTATGGCCGGGGTGTAAACTTGATCAGCCACAGATGAACTGCCCTCAGCAACCTCAGGTGCAAGGTTATTATCATTAGGAACGCTGTTAAAAAGACTAACTGAACTTCTCACAAGCCCCCTGGGAATGTAAGACAGGCTTTCTCTACGCTTGAGGCTGAAAGTATCATCCTGGTGTTCTGCATTTTCATAGTAGCTCCTGATCTTGTCAATAAGTAGTTGGTCTTGCCTGGAAAGCACAGAGTCTCTTCTTCTAGGGATGTTTTGATTTGAATCAAAGAGACAGTCGTCTCTTGGAGATGCAATCGTAAAATCTGCTGAAGCTAGGTCCTCCTGAGTCAATGGAGTGCCATTCGGCTCAGAGCAGGTGCTTGCCAGGCGAAGTGGCCGCTCACGATTGTCTCCCAGACTTAAAGTGCTTCCAGTTTTACTGGAAAGACGTGGAGATGGGTAACCGAGCGAGCGCACCTCTTCAGTGTTGACACTGCTGCGTCGTGCATTGCAAACAAAGTGTTCGGCGATGGCGCTGGCCTTGTCCAGCACAGATGATGGTAGGATGCTGCTGGAGTCTGCTTTCTGTTCTGTGTCCTCTTCCTCTTCCTCCGAAGACTCACCGGGTGTGTCGTCCTGCTGTAACGGAGATGAAGATTCTTCTTTAGAACCTTCCTGGTCATGTTTCTCCACTGCTAACTCAAACTCATTGCTAGCCGTGACCCGTTGACCCACCACCAGTGATTCTGTATCAGAAGATGCGTCTGGCTTGAGCTTCTCAGATGAACCTTGTTTACTGGTGATGTTCAGGTTTTTTGACTTGTGCTCAGATGTCTAGAAGATAAAAGCAAATTGTTAAAAGTTGAGATCCTTCATCTTGTAGTTGATCAGATTAAACATTATCATCAATGGAGTTACAGACAGAGCCATGAGGCAAGCAGATGTCCCACCTGTTGTGAGTATTTGTCATCAGTAAAATGAGGCTGTTCCTGGTTGAGCGATGTGCCATTTCCTCTGATGAAGTTCTTCTCAGTGACCTCACTTCCTTTTTCATCCTTACATGAAAACAAACATGCTTTAGGATTGATGTGGTTTAAGTTAAAGAGTCATCAGTAAATCACAAAACCACATTTTAATCAATTATTAAAATTATTATCTAAAATCAATTATTAGTAAATATTATTACAAATAATTCCACAAAAGTTTAAATGAGTTTAGTTAACTGGTTAAAGCTGCTGATTAATCATTAAGAAAATTGCTCTGGTTCAGAGTCATACTGACTAACAATCAACATCAGAACTATATTCTTTAAAAATTATCAAATATTCAAATGACAAATTCTTTTATAACCATTTGGTTTATACTAAAAGTTGACATGAAACATGAAACATTCAGAAATAACAGCATTATCCTCAACTGCGTCTTCTAACGTCTCTCGATCAAGAGCAAAACTACTGCCAAATGTTAGTTAGAAGAGCATTAGTTATACACATGTGACACATGCACTGCTTTAAGATGGAAAGAGTGAAAGCATTCATGCTTTGAGGTCACGTCTTTAGCTTCCAGTGAAACGAGCTGTTAGTGGACTGAGGCGTTTGCAGACGGCACATGCGGTGAGGTAAAAATCTCCTGCGAGCAGAGCGCAGGTCAGGTGAAAGCGTGAAAAAATCCCAGCGGTGGTGGAGAAGCTCACCATTGGGCCTGTGGAAAGCAAAGCCCTGGCTCTATAGTGCCAACAGGAAATGGCAGCCAACATGGAGCTGGCAAAGTCAGCTACCTGGTTGTCCTCCATTAGAATATCGTCAGAATCATTTCCTTCCTCTTCCACTTCCTGCTCCTGCATCAACCCGCCCTTCATAGTGTCCAAACTACTGGCCTGCTCTTCATTATCACTGGGCATCATGGTCTCAACATCGTCCTCCTCTACTGCAGGAGTCTCACAATCACTTACGTCTGAGGCCAGAGTGCTGACGCTACCTGCAGCCTCCAAACTACCTGCAGGCAACACCCCCTCACCGTCTGCAGGCTGGGGCATCAAGTCACAAACATTCCTCCATGTTATGAAGTCACAGGACATCCAAATCCACAGCATTTACAACATGAGAGAAAAACAGGCCCATTTTCATCCGTTTTAGAGAATAAACATGTCCAACCTCACGCAAGATGTTTATATAGCTCATTATAAACCTTCTTGTTCGGCTCAATGCAAAGAATCATGAACTTCTGTCACCTGTTACTTACAGCTGAGTCCCTACTAGACATTTTTAGGGTTTGTTATAAATATGGAGTTCATATCCGATCACTTATATTATTTACTGGTTTCTTACCTTCAATATAGCTGATGAATTTACCCGAACACAGACCAGCAGTCAAACAGGAAGAAAGAGGTTGTTAGTCCATTTAAAAGCAGATTATAAACCTACATTATACATATAGTGCAGGCCAATGAAAGTCTCAGTTCTAGGATTTATAAATTATGCCAAAATTGTTACTAATTAGATTTCACACAAATGTCTTCATCATAGCATTGCCATTTTTTAAATGTACCTTTGGTGGTCTTCAAGATTTCTTTGGCTGGTTCTGCTGAAGATGAAGAAGATCATCTTTGTAAAAACGTTCATCAATAAAAGATGTTCAGAAGAAAGTTGGGACACGTACCTGACTGTCTGCAGACCTGTCTGGAGTTTGTGAGGTCCTCGGATTGACACGCAGACCTTTTCAGTCTCTCAGGGCTGTACCTGAACTTCTTATCTGATAAGATAATAGATTAACTTTCAGCTCTAGAAAAACATAAGAGCTAAAAAAGTTTATCATGAAAACATTTTCTGTCATTTTTTTAACGTTTTCAACACTTACAGATAGAATCCATCTCCAGGATCGCTTCCTTTGCCTAAAAGAGAAACACATTCAAAATGTGTTTCAGACATTTTAAACACAAACACACTGCAGGCTGTTGAATGATCATTTACCTTCTGTGGAATCACAGCCTGATGGTTCTCCAGAATGAGTCGTTTTATATGATGGGCCCACAGTTTCTTCTCGTCCACAGTCTTAGCCTAACCAGAACCGAATAATAATTAGTGTGAAAAACTCAAACAACATTTCACATGTACTGGTCCTTTAATGTAAACAATGAGGTAAGAACAATATAAAGGACTTCTGAGGTATAATGAGGATTAATTAGGACACACCTGGACAGTATGAGGTTGTTTGGGATGCATGTAATGAATGACACTGAAGCACAGCGAGTCCTTGGAGCTCTCGATCAACATCAGTGTTGAGCACTGCAGCGAGGATAAACACAACCTCATTTCCATGACAACCGTACGGGAGCATCACCGTTCACGTTATAAAGAAACAACAACATGTCGTACTGAGATGTGGGTCTTGTAGACGTAATGTTCTCCTCTGCGTTTGGTGATGAGGAGCACGCGCTCAAACAGGAACAGGGTTCGCTCGTTCTTGGCGCGGTGGACGCGGAAGCTGCCCTCCAGAACCAGTTCTCCGTATGTGGTGAGGTCAGGTCCCTTCCAGTTGATGAGGAGAGACTGGACCTCCTGAGGCAGAAGATGGAGGTGTTGAGATGAAACATGCACAGCATGGAAAGATCTGTGGATTTTTTTCAGCTCACCTGGAGACGCACGGCGTGCTCGTGTTTCCTCTTCATGTCGTTTATGTACCACGCCACACCTGTCATGGTGTATATGGCTTCCTCCACAACCTCATAACCTTCCTCCTCCTGATCGAAGTGCTTGGCGATCTCCTACAACAACAACATGAACATAAACGTATAACACATACACATAAACGAGGCTTCAAGACCACAAACACAATAACCAGTCAGTCAAGTAACCACACAGTATCAATGATGTTATTTATTACTATAATCAGACGTCTAATAATTTAACAATTAATGTTTCATCAGTCTACACTGAGTGCAGCTGTGAGATTATAAAGTTTAACTACCGAAGCAGCCGGCTCACCTGAAGCAGCAGGTGATATTTGAGGATTCTCTGGACCGGTTTGAGCAGGAAAGACCCCAGCGGCAGCGAACGATTCAGAGCCGCCTGCCTCTCCCTGAAAAACTTGGCCAGAGTTTTGTTTCTCATGCAGTCGGTCAGAGCAGCAACAGAGCTGAGGAGAAGATGGAGGTCAAACACTAACACAACCACACAAAACACAACACTAACACAACTACACAAAACTTTAACCACCAGATCATTCACAAAAAAGTCCCAGTGTGGAGAAATGAAATGTCAGATAACAGGAGCACATCCACACAGATAATGATCGTGATTTAGATTTGAGAACATCACATTTAGACGAGGGCATCACAGCAGTGGCTGTGCTGTAGAAATATAACATTACTGAGAAACTACAGGTGTGTTTCTTCAATGCAGAAAATTATAAATACACGCTAATCTCACCACCACACAAAACATGTTTACACACAACATAACACAACACCACAACACAACACACATCTTTACTTACTTTGGGTAGTTGGTGCAATATTGTGTGTAGATGTCAAAATATTCACGCTGAAAATGAGAAAGAAAAACAATCAGTAATGTGATTCCCAACAACACACACACACACACACACACACACACACACACACACACACTGAACAGCACTAACTAACAACCACACTGAGGGAAGAACATAACAAATATGTTTTTAAATCAGTCAGTGATGTTTGGTGATGGGTCTGACTGCAGGCTCTTCTCAAATTACAACAGACCGACGATTGTGTCTAAGTCTGTAACACAAACACAGCAGCTCACCTTGAGCACGAAACATCTGGCGACGGCCACAGGATCATTGTCACACATGTCCAGAGACTGAAGCAGCTCACTGTAACACAGAAACATGTCATTAACAATGACAAACAGCACATGGTCTGCACACATATGTCAATAATAATGCAGCTCTGTGTGTGTACATGTGTCGCTTATAAATAATACATAAAATACGCTTATAAAATAAATAATAAAGGCAATAGTTACACTTAGAAACAGTGTTTAATATATTGGCAGCATTCACTTTGCCAAAGACAAAGTCAAATCGACTTTCCATTAATATCTTCTCGTGGTTTAAACCTCCATGTTTAAATGGATTTAAAGGACTCAGGGGTTAGTGCACAACAACAGCACAGCAAACAATGAAATGAAAACCACACGTGTGTCATGCATGAGTTTTAGAGAACATCAGACAGAATCACACCAGTCTCCTCTCACTCACTGAATTCACCTTCATCTCTGTCACACCTGACAACACATCAGCATTTCATCCGCTGACGGACGGCTGGTCAGCTAAAGAGAAAACTGAGTGTTCATGGCAAGTAAATTAAACGTCTGTTACCTGACAGATACTGGTGTTCTAGGAAATCACACCTGTCTTTATGGCGACCTTTAAGACTGTAAACAACAAAAGAGTCGAGGAGTGGCCTCAGGTTCTGAAACACTTTCTGCATGTGAAAGATTTCAGGAATTGCGGTGAATGTGGAGGGCAGGGTTTCAGATGGAGGGCAAAGGGTTGAATCCAGAGTCTGGTGCTTGCAACACCAAAGTCATGGGTTTAAATCTCACAGATCACAATTATTTAAAAAAAAAAGTCAAATTAAACCCAGCATCTGACAAATTTATAAATGTAAACAGGTCAAAAATACATAAATTCTCTTATCTATTTCACACGTAGCTCTCAGCAAAATAGTCTAGTTTATATTTAGACTTCTATCAGTTTATATGATCTGTTTCTGCTGTCAGATCAGGCTGTTATAACAGAGGCAGTCTGTGTGAACACAGCGCATTCTACATGACAACATGACACACACAACCACAGCAGCAGCATCACATACAGGAGAGAGCTGAGTGCCACGACAGCATCAAACTGAGCACTTTAAATAAGACACAAAACGGCCCTGAGCAAATATTCCTAACAAATGATTGTGATTAAACAGCTCAGTGCCGTTTACACCAGAGCGCTGAAGAAACGGGAAGTCAACCTTCAGCAAAAACTCAGCAAGAACACAATGTTATTTATTAATAAATACAGCCTGTCACCATCGCTCTTATTTTTGTTCTGACTTCTGCTTTCACAAGAGGCTAAACAACTCTCTGGTTTTTCTGAGCTGGTCATGTGTACAGCACAAAACATCATAATCATCATCTCACCTGTTAAACTCATAGATGTCCTCTATGTTTCCGAACAGAGCGCACACCTGTTCCGGTCCGATGGGGAGATCTCCAGCGTCTATGATCTGAGACAGATAGTCCTGCAAAACAAACTCAGTCTGTACAATAACTGCTGCTAGTTGAGTCCATAACACTGTATTGGTTTCATTATTTATCTCTGTAACTGTTCATGTTATGTCACATTTCATTTCTCCACTATGAAAGCATCATTAAATCTGTTTCTGATTGAAACACAAATGGCACAGTGGAGATAAAAGCAACGAGAACATTAAGACTGACGTCAGCCGCTTGTTTATTCTGGGCTCAGATCTTGTACATCACTGACACAAGCTCTTAACGTCTAACACACTCTTTACTCTCTGTCAAATATTCTCATCATCAGATTCCTGCAGACTGAAGCGACACCAGAGTCAGAAAATCGGTTTCATTGTGGTTTCATACAGAGATTAAACCAGTATCTTGAGTCATGATCGTTCCGTAGCAAATACACTGATCAGTCAAAGTTAAGCACCACATTATACGCTGTAGGACAGACAACACCCTAGCAACCGTCCACACGTCACACAACCCCTCAAACTCAGAGTTTAACTACCAATCAACAGTCACCAATCATTACATTTAGTTTAAGGTATAAGAATATTGAGCGTCTGAAGCGCCGTAACAACATCAACTGGACACAGAAGGACAGTTCCTCTGAAAACCTCACACTGTGATCATCATCATAAGTGAGATTTACTGCAGAATAATAGGAGATTGGTTTCCAAACAGCTCCTCATGCGTCTCATGATTAAACACGGTTTCATGCTTTCTGTGGCAAAACATTAGTGGAGAATATACACAGTACAAGGCAGGTGAAAATAATATGCAGGCTTTTAAAACACTGAGCTTTAATCTTTGTGACACCCATCAGAGAGAACAGGGCTTAAATATATATAAACATTTATAGCTTTCAAAAAATAAATCAAATACTGACATTATGTTTGTTGACGTTTTTAACACCTGATTAATGTTAATGTTAATCTCACTCTAATCTGTGGGACATTGTGTTGTTCTTAAAATACTCACTCACACAATCCAATTGTCAAACCTGATGTTACATAACACGCTAATCTCACTTTACTGGATGCGCGACGGCTAACAAGTCAAAACACGCAGCGCCGCACACAGACATGACATCACCAGCATCTTCAGAAGATAATTCAAGGGTAGATAATTTAATACAGAAGAATTCAGCATGAATTATTAGACGTGACGCGACTCTTTTGATGAGCTTAAACACTTTGTGTTTTGACAGGTTGTTCATCTCCATCCTGCTTTTAACATTACGCTTCGCTGATTGATGTTTGCAATCAAAACTCTTGGTGACATTTAAGTGAATAAGATTCACGGTCATGAACCCGTAACTCTGTGATGTTTAAAGCTTCAGTAATCTGCTTTTCTTTCTAAAGAGACGTTTTGGCGCCGATCCATTGCGGCAGATCCGTGACACACACAGAACAAAGTGTCCATCTACCACAACACCGTGTCAGGAAATTCCACCCGTTTCCAGCGCTTATGTCCCCTTGTTTTGTTCCATGAGCTTGAAGAACTAAGAACAACCTATCAAGGCCATGTTCTGCCATTATAACACGGAGCAGACAGAAGAGATTCTTATATAATTCATATGTGAGACTGACCAGCGTGATTTAAGGATGGACTGTTATGAAACACCAGCCGGTCATGCCTTAGTTGTAAAGCCACTTTTTACAATGTCAAACCAAACTTAACCTCCTCTGCCACAGTAATGCAAAGCAAAGCCTTACTATCTTCATATATGTGGGTGTGTGTGTGTGTTATATATGTAATGTGTGTATACAGTGTGTGTATTATATACAGTGTACTTTATATACATATTACATATATTACACACACACACATACTGCATACACATACTATGTACAGTACATAAATATACACATATATATGTGTACACTTGTGCTATATACGATGGATGGATGGATAGTATATCTATATAATATGGAGATCATACTCAGGACACAATTATTGTGACTGACAGCCCCAACAGAAACAATCAATAACACAGTTTCATGGTTTTGTAAAGACACTAGATATGAATGTGTGAATCTCTGACCTCCACGATGCTCCGCAGATCTCTCACGTACATGCGCTCTGTCTCAATGATCTCCATCACCACGCGGTCCAGGTAGCTCAGCGCAGGGTTGGGTGCCATCGCTTTAGCAGCAAACGGAGAGAAGGACTTGTTGTTGTTAAGCGCGTTGCTGCTGTTTGTACGGAAATAGAGCCCAGATTCCTGGACCAGGTTAATGTCCTGAGTGTCTCTCAGATTCCCAGCCGGGATCAACTCCAACTTCACGCTGTCTTCAATGGACACATCAGCGGATGAGATGCCTGAGAGAGGAACGTCTTCCCGGGAGGAACCTGACCCAGATGAGATGGTGGACACCACGCTTACGGGCCTCTGGACATCTGGGAAGTCAGAACAATCGGACAGCGTCGCCGTGGAGGAACGGTCACTACTGCCGACGGAGGCAGAGGAAAACCGAGGAGACTCTAGAGAAGAAACATGAAGATAGAAGTGAGAGTGATTTATTTGCAAAACTAAACAGAATCTATAATGTTAAGTCTGGCCTCTCAATTCTGCACATGTACACACCCAAACCCTGTTCAACTAATCAGAACACAGCAGCGGTTCACAGAATCACACGTGTTCACTGATTCCAAATAATGTTTGTCCAAAACGATCATTCATTCGTTTGGACTGGAGTGCATGTCTTTGATGCAGCATGTGTGCTGAAGGATTAAAACAGTCTAAAATGTCCAGTCTGACAGAGTGATAATGCAAAGCACAACATACACCCTGACCAGTCAACAAATAATCTCAGCAGCTCTTTCAACACAGTTTACTGCACGTCTGTAGACGTACAACAAGTGTCGTCTTCTGTAGAACAGAAACCTGACCATAATCAAACAATCAAACAAATATGACATTATCCAGCTGGGCATTTGCCACAATAAAACTCTGATGCACAGATTTGCTCATACAACTTTTCTCCTAACATTTAAATGTAAGAGTTAATAAAACTGTTGGTAGACAGTCAAGCAATAAACCAGTACTTGTTGTGACCCAGTTTGTCTTATCTACCCTTTAGTCTATAGCTAAACTTACTTTTCTCCCTTTATTTCCATGCAAGCGTTTTGAAAGTAAACACTTTCACATGATACTGGTGTCTCCTGTCAGCCCCTCCCCTCCGGACTTTCACCTCTGAGTCTCAAAGCCACTGATTGGTGGACAAAGGCATCATGCTTCAACAAAACAATGAACACACCAATGGAAACTGACTACCAATCACAAACAATCAATGCCATATAAACACTTTAAACAAAACCAGTCAATGTCAAGAATGTGGGTTAAACTTTAACTTGAGCCAAACAACTGTGTAAACAAACCTACAGATACTGAATAATTCATGTCTGTTGAGGATTTTTAACCAAATTCACTGATACTTAATTTACTTAATCATCATATTGTGCAAATTATTAGATTACAACTGAACTTGACTGAACTTAACAGCTTTAGTTATTATACACTGTGTATATAGAAGTGCTGGTGCCTATGTAGAGTTTAAAGGAACATGCGCTTGAGCTTTTATTTGAAACACGACCATAAAACATCATTGCGATATAAATTAAGGTGGTGCCACTGGACAACTGAAAGTGCAAGAGTCATATATGGTTGAGTTTCCACACAGAAACCAGTTGCTCTCCACCACATTGCTTGGGTTTAGGATGACTAGCCTCATGTTACAACAGCAGTTATGAGTTCCAGACTGCTAGCATCTCTGACTACTGATGCAGTTTCACAAACTTACTGCTGCTCTCTTCACAACTGAGATTAAAGAACGAGAACTCAAGGGTGACTGTGAAAAAGTCATAAAACTGTTTTTGTAGACTAACATAAATCTGTAGCACTACAGCTGTAGCTCAGTTTTATCCAGCGTGTTAACTGGGCCATAACTGGCCTCGCTGATGTGCGCATTCTAAAATTCAGATGACACAAACAACACAGAAGTATTAAACATTACAAACATTCACCTTTTAAATGGACAAACAGACAGAACGATGGAGAAACTGTAGCTGAACTTTACACAAACCAACCGTTTCCTCTGAAAACAGAGCAAAACAAACAAATTCAAACCATGCCGGTTCCAGAGTCTCAGATAAGCCCTGACCGGCGGTTGGAGACCTTTAAAAACTCTGAGTTTGAAAGCAGTACTTTAGACCCTTCCTTCAAGAGTACAAATGACATTCCTGATAACAACTCGACCCAGTAAAATCAGCAAAAAAGCCCCTGGACTCACCAAACCATCTCGATAACTTGCGATTAAGGCTAGAAAAACGTCTCTTCTCCTCCCAAACTCCCCTGAAGGCAACAATCTCCAGACTGGGTTGGAGAACCATTCCCCAAGAACTGTCCTTGTTATGGCTCTGAAAACTCATCGTTTGGTTCAACGGTTCCTCGAGCAGATCTACACCATCAGGCTCCTCTCTGATGTGCTCATTGTTTCTCCTGTCTCCACAAAGCTTTCTGGGTGCTGTCCAACCTAGTTCTTCAACTTGCTTCTGACGGCTGAAAGTCAACTGAGCTGAATGCTTTGGTTTCTGTTACACACGTTTTCACAGACAGCACACACCTCTTTTCTTGAGGTGGGAGGGGCTAAAGGCTGTGATTGGGTGAAGTCATAAAAGAGCTGAGAAATTGATAAAGGTTTGTAAGACAGAAGGAATGTAAAGAGTGAAGGTGAAACTAGTCCTGGTCTCTCCCTCATTAGGATCAGCTCACATAATATACAGCTGATGACATGAACGTTCTCAGGAACCTCAGGAACCGTATCAGCCTGAGGTTTGATATTTCAGAACCAATGAAGAAATTTACTCACAAGTTGCCATTAAATCTCTTAAAATTACAGCCTCTTAAAAAGCTGTTTGTTGTTTAGATTCTAGTAAAGATTTACAAAGTACTGAATCAAAACAATGTTCATACAATATATTTGGTGTTATAGACTCAAATTGCCACACAGTCAACTGATTTCTATTATTTCTGTCTGTCTGTCCATCCATCGTTCCCATATTCTCATGTGATCTCAGCTGTCGTTTAACTGAATGCCCCCATGTGTGGCACAAACGTTTATCTGTTCTGAGTTAAAGCAGGTTTTTCATACTGTAACCTTTATCTGCGGTCGGTGGGGCACCAGATAAATGTCACCAGTGACCGATGACTGTCTTTGAACTGGTTCAGCTGTGTGGGTGTGTTAGAAGGTCACTGTCAATTCACTGAGACTCGGGTCCAGTTCTGCACACTCATGCAGGTCCGTATCTGAGACACTTCTGTACCAGATGACACTACAATTAGATACATTCATTAATATAATGGGTTGAGTGAATATAAACAGACAAACTATAAACATAAATATAGTGAATATAAACAGACAAAAGTGAGATATTACGAGAGGTTTTACTGTATGACGGCTGATATGAACAAACCGTACAGAGTTATTGCACATTCACTGAACACATTGTGTTGAGTCTGAATGAGGAATTTGATGGACTGTAAATATAGTGCAGAGAGAAACTGACGGTGAGACCACAGGAATCTGACTGAACCTGAACCTTTGTGACACTGAAGGACCCAGCACTTGTGTTTTCTTAATTACATGTGATCTGATTCAAAGACTGACGAGTCTTCATGTTTCAGATACCAGTTAGTTTCCCTCCCAGCAATGAATCTGTCTGATGACAGACTGAGAACAGAGAGACATTCAGTGGTTAATTTATAAAGCATCATCCCCTGGAACTCATACAGTATATACTGTTGACTCTGTTATTCAATGTTGCACCAACAAACTCCAAAATACATTTCTTGGTGTGACATTTGGCATTAGTGACTGATTCTATCTAGATCATAACAGAACCCGTACAGTCCTTTAGTCGCCTTCAGGGAAAAAATCACTTCAGGAAAAACACAGGCAGCAGGAGAATGTGATAAAAACACTGAAGATCTTTCCTAATGGAGTCACACAACCAGTATCTCGTGTAACACACCAGCACACGCTGTGATGTTGTTGTTATTGCAGTAGATACTGAGAAACATGTTCTGCAGCAGAGAAATGAACGTATCAGATGACAGGAATAAAGCTATTGTCCTCCTGACTCTTCCTAACTCTACAGTGAACATTTAAACATTAAGTAGAAGTCTTGTTCATTGTTATTTCAGGGTAACTAATGGAAGATTACTCCATCAAACCCCTCAGCTGTAGCTCACCAGCACCAGAACAGAATCAGTTATCTAGAATCATCTAGAATGAAGCTCATTCTGGAGTTCAGTGAGCGTTCTGTACAGCACGACATGTTTCCGGCCCTCAGCCTCAAATGAGTTTGACAGTCCTGCTGTAATGCTAACAGCTCACACATCTTAACAGAGGCGCTGTCAGGTGACAACGGCTAAGCACCTTAAAAATAGAAAAACTCTTCCACAAATCAGACATGAGAAGAGCTTATCTAGATGTCTAATGCAACTACCAGACAGTCCTGATACCGTCTTCTCACTTTACCAGCATGATTCAGAATAAACAAATAGTGACATGGCTACATTTTTCAAGTTTCAGTAATGAACACATTCAGCTTGCAAAAGCAATTCGTTGGTGCATAGAACAGACAGAGACTGCATTGTGTTCAGACACAACATCACTGACTGATCAACAGACCCGCAAACACCTAAATCCCAACAGAATGGTATACATACATACAGCAGACATGTTACAGTCACACAACAGACATCAATCTGAACTGATTGAATCACTTAAACAAATGAAAACACACATCAGTATTAAATATTGTTTTGCTTACAAAAGCCCAAATAAAAATAATGTATTTATAAACAATAAAATCAATGTATTCATACACTGTCAGTTTTGAATTATATTTTGAATAAAAGTTGCAGATGCACCAGTGTGATAAAAAGCTCAAATTTAATCGCAGTAAAACATTTGAAAACGAACTTTCACGCACCTTCATGTAGATTCTTTCAGAGATTTCCACAACGTAAATCCTGTTTAACGTATTGCATGTATGACACAGACAAACCTCAGCTCCTGCCACACAGCTGAGAAATTCAACAGAGTCGCGTTAATCCACCTCATTCACCGACGAATCTACCACAGCAATGATGTCAAATGCGAAACCTGTTCAATTAGTTTAAGTTTAGTGGCGTCCCGCCCATCACAGCACTCATGAGTCCCACGACACGCTCACACAACAACAATCCCTTCACCTGAGAACTCATTAAGAGTCTTTAATGAGCACAACACCACTGTTACATAACACACCTCCAGCGCTTCTGTTTTGTGCTGCAAGGGCACGTATTTCAGAGGGAAAACTCTGACAGTCATTTAGACACACAGCAGCAACAACACAAACTGACACAAACTGATATAAACTGGTTAAGGGTACTAAGTAATAGTTTGTATTTGTATATGTGGTAATGTATGGCAATCCAAATGCTAACCCAAACACTTAGAATCACCAGCTTAACCTGCTGTATAAAACATACTGAATTATTTGTGAGAATTATATATTAATATTTATGCGTTTATGACCCCCTCTAGTTTTACACTAACTGAAGACGACAGCGGGTAAATTCTCTTCATTCACCTCTAGCTAATCTAACCTGTTAATCCATTTACCTGCTTTAGCAACAGTCCACAGAACAGCGGCACTCAAAACAAACATACAGCAGGAGTACAGGGCATTTATATAACAATTCTCTTATTTATACACAATTTTTAAACGTTATCAAATATATAATATATGTAGTCTCTGAATAATTATACAAATTGCTTCTTATTCTACATTTAAAAGCTCACACTATATTGGACATGCTAGTGTAACATTAAAGTTGAACCACGACACACATTAACTATTTTACTATGTCTAGTTACACTATCTTACTCTGTTGTTAAAAGCTGAATGCAGGTCTTTCAGATGTACATGACGTGAGAGTGAGTAATCAGTGAACCTGAGGGAACTGTCCCTTTAAGAGATAAAAATATCCCCTATGTCCCACAACTGAAAACTTCCTTGTTTTTCCTTGTTATTCCAAAAACAGCTTTTACGGTGTGTAACAATGACGCTGCTAAATTATACATCCTGCAAAATTATCTTGAATACAGCATTAATGCTGTAAATAGGGCTGTAATTTCAGAGAGGGGTCTTACCTTCACCCATTGGAAGGTCATGGGTGGTGCTGTGAGGTTTCTCTGGCATGACACTGGAGCTTCACTCCTGTCAATCACATGAAACATCACATGAACATCTCTGATCTTCAACATCTCAACAGAGTCAAATGCACAGCCCTGCATCACTGTTTACAGTCAGGAACCAACAGAAACTATTATGTAATATTTAAAGCGTACAGCAGCTCACACAGCCAAGCGTTTGTTCACACCCTTTCCTTAATAACAGCTCAAACAGACGTGATTCACATATTTATGTCATCAGGTTTAATAATAAACACAAGCATTGATGCCCACAATGTGTTCTTTGCAGCGAATTATTGACAGGCACCATCAACCAATAACATTCAACCGACAACAACACCTAAAAACTGAATTTTCAATATGTCTTTTCACAAATTAGTACAATAAACAACTGGGAAGGTCTCCACCTCAACCACAGTGAAACAGAACAAAACCAAAGCTGAACAAATCTAGCTCTACTCCTACATCTACAGCTCACCATGACACAACACACACACGAGATAAAGCTCATAAAATACCACTCACCATGCTGAACTGACTCTGAGTCAGTTCAAACAGTCAGAGGATCTTAAGAAACAAAATCTTAAGCTGAAAGGAAGGAAGGAGGATAAACGACACAGCTGGAGAAGAACAAAGAACAAACAGCCTCTCACAGACCAGCGCTGGATCACATGACAGAGAGAAGCACAGACACAACAGAGTTCATTCTGACAGCAACTCAGCCCTTCAGATCTGTGCGCATGTAGAAGAATAAAGTAAGTGAGCTGTTATTGAAGGATGGAGTGAAGCTACACTGAACCCCACAGCAAACTCACAGTTCATCAGCAGGTGTCTGCAGATCCACAATCTGCAGGTCCATCACAGTTTTACTCTCAAATGTTCCACCACCCAAAAATCCTTAATAATATAAATCCCTGTAAGAGTGACACCGTCACCTACTGCTAATTCATTCACTCATCTGACAAGTATTTCTGATTAAACAAAATCATCTTTTGTGTTGAAACCAGACTGAAAAATAACATTTAAGGACAACTTGAGATGTCAGAAAACTGTGAAATTCCTTCTGCTGAACTGAACCATCTGTTCAAACTCTCACAGCACATTCTGTAGATAAGAGGAAAGTTCAAACACCTTCTGTTTGTTTGTGTTTCCACTAATTATTTCACAACAATAATAAAAGAATAAATATTTGGACACACATTGGAAGAGAATCTGGTTTCTCCAAATCTGGAGAATCTAAACTCCAACATCTTCACGTTTTTCCAATGGAGTTCTATTATAGTTCTGAGGATGTTTACGGATGTTTTAAAATGTGGAAAACAGTAACAGTAAAGAGGAAGAAGGTGCGTCCAAACTGCAGACGGGTGTGTGTCAAAGAGCAATAGATTTAACAGTCAAATAACCAGGTTCCCATGTCAGGCTGAGGCAAATTTGAGTCTGTGAAGCGAGATGTTGTTCCCTGTTTATAAAAATGGTTTATAATTAACTCAGCACAGCAGCATCTGCAATAATGATCCTTTTTAATTTAATGTCCCATTCTGGAAGCCTGGAAACTCGGATCAGGAAATAACAGCAGCAGTCAGGCACCCTTGTGAGGGGTCAGCCACAGATATGAGTGGAAAAGGAACAGGGTGTGTCACAAATCACAATATTTCACATGGGACCCATTGACAATGGCTTATCTAACATACCAGTGGCAAACACCAGTGGCTGGCTGCGTCTCAAATCATACCTAGAGAGCATTATAAACATTCAAAGTAAATCAGCTTACGTTCCTGTCACCTGAACGCAAATGTGCCCCTTATAAATGCTGTCTAGGTAGGCAGCACAGTGTTTTTAAGACAAACTCAGCGTGTTGCCTGACAATGAATGCATGTGTTGATTATATTTCAGCATGACTTTACATGCAAACTGGCTTTAAGAAACTTTATTTCTGTAAAGATGTGCTAGTAGCTGAGAACATTTCAGATTAATTTTACTTCTCAAAGTAAAACCTTTGACATTGATTCTAACGCTGAGGGTCTTACTGCAGACCACCTGCTTTACAATCCCTATGAAACCTCTATGTTAGTAAAACTGTCTCTTCATATCTAAACACTAACTGAACACTAATGAAACTTAACATAACTTAACATCAATCCAACTGGTGGAGACAGTGACCACATTGTATAGATTTAAACCATCTTCACTTAAACTAATCCAACACAAACCAAACTTTAAACTGGAGGAAAGTTTGAGCTCGAGCACTTACCAATGCAAACAAACTGGACTCTCTCAGATGAAGGTACATCAGTCCCAGCGTGTCTGAGGGATTATAAACTGCTGTCCGGTTATAATGGAGGATAAGAGTGAAGGATGAAGGATGAAGGAAGAAACTCACGCGTGTGTTTCTGCAGGAGCGACAGCAGATCACTGCGCATGCGTGCGGGCGCGCGCGCGTCACCTCCATCAGCGTCACGCGTTAATGGTTAAACAGCAAATGATTAAATATCATCCTTTCACTGAATTTCTCTTTGTCCTTTATTGGGTCAATGTGACATTTCCTCTCTATAAAGTATCAGTTTGGTCTTTCTGACGCATGACAAAAGTTTTCAGGGTAACTTAGTTTAACGGAGCCAAACTTTTCCTGTCCCTGCGGTGTGTATTTATTATTATATAATATTAACCTCATCCGGTTCAACACGACGACAAACTACAGTTTAACCTCAATAATGCTGTGTGTTAAAGCAAACAGTGATTTTACAAACACCTTTTAATGGTCATTTATAGGTTTCATGTGTGAACTGACACAAAATGATCAGATCATAATAAATAATATAGAAATAACAGAAAAGCACTAAGAGTTTTATTTGTGTGACAAATAGAGTTTATTACGATGGTGCACTATAGATGCTTTTCTTAAATAAACAGGTCAGCTGTGTCTCAACACAAGATTAATGGTTTAAATGGTAAGACATTTCAAACATGAGACATGAGTCTTGGCTTAGACAGCAGCCTTAAATCATGGTGTGGATGTTTGTCTGAAGCATCATTATCATGCATTTATGATAAACATCATTATCATGCATTTATGATAAACATCATTATCATGCATTTATGATAAACATCATATCATGCATTTATGATAAACATCATTATCATGCATTTATGATAAACATCATATCATGCATTAACACTTGTGCTGTGATTTTCCCATCCTTGAGCAATATCTCAGTGATGCATTTCGTGATAAGATACTATATTCGTTTCTTTAAGTTACTATATTTTGGATAATGGCATCTGAAACATCAGTGACTATTAAACTGAAAGTGCAGAATTTATTTATAAAATAGGACAATTATTATTTAGCATCTAGGCAATAAAAAGATGTTATATACTCAAAAACATTGAATAAGAGAAATAAACGCCTTGAAACTATATTCTCAACACAACTATAAATACTTTGTTTTCTATGGTCCTGCCGGTAGATGTCACTGTTATAAAACATGTCAATACAGCTATACGTACATAAGCTCTTACTGTGGGTTTCATCTCATTGGCTGTAACATCAACTAAATGATGGTTTATTTAAAATGAACACTGTAATATTGTACAAAGTGTTTCTGTGAAAAGGTTCTCTTTAATACACAAAGAAAAAATACATTCATTTCAGTGCAACACAAACTCCACAAGAAACGACATTTACTGCACTGAGAAATACAAACAACACAAACTATTCAGAGTTTTCACGCTATTACTGAATTAAACCACACCATAAAACATATGCAATTACACCACAAATGTAACACAAATAAGTTCCCCTCCAAAACATTCAGAATGATAATATATCTCTGGGAGACAAAAGCTCTCTGCTGTAACTACACTGCCAGCAACAGCGAGCAAACTTCAGCCTTACACATAACTAACTACAGCTACGACTTTACTGATCACTCCTAAAACAAGGATGTAAACCAGGAAGTAGAAACAACGTTAAGGAAATAAAAAAAATCAAATCCTGCTTTATAAATGTCTGTCATTATTTCTCTGTATTTATCAAAGATGTGCATGCACAACCACACACACATGCACAACCACACACACATGCACAACCACACACACAYGCACAACCACACACACATGCACAACCACACACACACRYGCACAACCRCACRCACRCRCGCACAACCACACACACACACACACACRCACACACGCACAACCACAAACACGCACGCACTTCTTTCCCTTTGGGTTTTATGTTTTGGCCCTGATTAGTTTAACACATTAATACAATTTTAAAAATGCATATAACATGCTGTTATCATCACCACACCTGAGACAAAACATCCAGTCCAGTGACTAGAAATATTTAATTCATCCAAATGAATCATTTGGTCCATTCAGGATCCTTAACTGAGTTACTTGTGAGTTTTATCCTTTAGATAAAGAGTTTCTTAAAACTCTTATCCTAAGAGTTTTCATGTCACGTCAGTCAGACACACTCTGAGCAGCCAGACTGACAGCAGATGATGATGATGATGATATCACGCTTTAGTGGTGGTGCTGTTGTAGACGTGCTGCTGGCCACTTTCACTGTAGGTCACTGGAGGACTGGTGGCCACAGGCTGATGCTCACGTTTTTTTCTACCGTTTCTGAGGTAACAATATCCCAACACAGCCAGAATAGCCAAGATAGCCACCGCCAAAACAACAGCCAATGCGACAGAGGCTGAAAGAGAACGAAGCAAACATTACAAACATACAACACACACACACACAACAAACATGATACAAAAGATACATAATAATGTGCGATTGTTATATCACTGCATAACAAACAACTGACATTTATTTTACAGCTAACAAACATTTCGCAAAAATAAGTTGCAAGGTTTTAAATGATAAAATATAAATATGATGCTTATTTGGCAAAAACACACAGAAGGTGGCAGAACCTAAACATTTTTCTGATTTATCTGATTAATGAGGATGCAGCTTTACACTAACGTTCATAACCACGTAAAGAAAACATCTACTGTAAATGTTCAGCTCACCTGACTGACTTTCCCCGAGCTCTACATCATCACCTCTTACGTTACGTAATCCTCTAGCAAACACGTCACTTTCTACAGAGACAGAAACACACATCAGCTCTGAACATTTCCTCCGTCCTCACAGAGAATAGTGTCGTTTCATACCCGTGACTCCAGAGCAGTTTGTCGCACAGACATCTTTGTTCTCAAAGTTGTTGTCGTTTCCGTCGCAGCCGCCATAAGTGAAGCGATGGCACTTCATGATAGTTGGATCGTAGTACCAGCGAGTAAAACTGGCTCGGCACGGGCCTGTGACTGGAGACTCAGTGCAGTGGGCTGTACCAACATCAAAGACATGATGGGTTTAGAGAATAACTGAAGGTTATCTGAATGGCGGTGTG
Organism: Yasuhikotakia modesta; assembly: GCA_036877545.1. NCBI lineage: Eukaryota > Metazoa > Chordata > Actinopteri > Cypriniformes > Botiidae > Yasuhikotakia > Yasuhikotakia modesta. The sequence goes on from JBAJNP010002409.1 coordinate 44,133, forward strand.
TAACACATTTGTATCAGCACTGTGTAAAACTCACCTTGTCCATCCTTAAAGACGAGAAGTCGGGACAGACCCTCATCCACTGAAAGGCAAAGACAAACGTCACACCTGTAGTACGTGTGTGTGTGTGTATCTGTGTGTGTGATAAGTGTGTGTCATAAAAAGGTTTTAATGGTGATTTTACTCACATTTTTTACAGTTCTCCTCATCTGAACCATCACTGCACTGCGTCTGTCCATCACACTCAAAGTCTTTTTTCACACAGCAGCCATTGGAGCATTTAAACTGATCATCTCCACACGCAGAGGAGCAATCTGTCACTCACACGCACACACAACATGCACACACAACATGCACACACAACATGCACACACAACATGCACACACACGCGTGTATTTCAGTAACAAGAATTGTCAGTTGTCAATGAACACAACAATGCAGTGCTAAACAGCATGAGTTTTGTTCTTGTGTGTGGGGAAGAAACGTAAACATACCTTCATTCGGTCCCTTTCTTTGATCACCAGGAATGACTGCAGACAGACAAGATTTCATTGTTTACACTTAGTATTCAGTAAAGCTGAGGATGTAACTGTGCTAGAATCTGCTCTGCTGTCTCTGTGCAGGTTTGTTACCGTTGGTGTTTTTACAGGCATCCAGACACTCTTTCTCAGAGAGATAGTTGTTGCTGTTCTCCTTACAGCCTCCAAACATGAATTTCTCACACTTGCCGGACGCGGCGTTATAATGCCAGCGGGGGAACGACCCTCGGCAGGGACCCACCTTCTTAGGGGTCAAACAGTGACCTAGTGAGAAATGAGTTTGCTGGTAAGAAAACTGCATTCTGACAAATTAAACACAACTCTGATAACCTGTAATAGTAAATTCCACAAAGTTAACAAACTGGTTTTCACTGGTTACATTGTTGAAGAGAAAAACAGTTTAATAAACATTCTGTGGAGATTGAGTCTGTAGCACAAGTAATGCATCAAACACTGAATGTTTGTTTCAACCCCCAGCTGTGGGTAAGAGCTAAAATGAAGAAAAACATCACCAGTAAGAAAAATGGACAGTCCTCTTAAAAAACAAATAAACGTCATGAGAAGAAAACAGAGTGTGTGGGCAGCACGCTGATCCTGCTAACATGACATGACATGTCCCATTCAGTTTCATCTGTAGAAGTTCATTTTAAAGCTATTGTTGAAACACTCACGTGTGATCAACGGCTCGCCATGTTTACTCTGTGGGGGTGTAGCCACAGATAAAGGACTCATGGGATTGTTTGCATTAAAGTTCAACTCATTGTGAATTACATCATCCATAAACCCAGAGTGTCTCCGTACAGCTGAAACATTCAGTCTGAAGCACAAGGAAGCACACTCCTGAAATACTTTCACAAACTCGGCAGTAAACAGATTCACACAGTTAACGGATAGCACACGTGTAAACATCTGCATTTAATATTTGGTTAAATATTAAAATAAAAAATACACAATTATACAGTTAATTTACATGTTATTTTACATGCTTTAAAGTTTAAAGTTACGTGAGCTTTAAAACACGCAGGAGCTTTAAAGGCAGCACATTGCAACAAAATCATCTGTCACCCGGTATACAGTCATATTTAACAGATGCCAACACAACATCATCAGAACACCAGTTCAGCAGCATTTTTTTAAAATGCATTTTTTCCCTTTTTCTAAAGAAATTTCAATAATCTTTAATATCAGTTAAAATGTCATGATCATAGTGATATTATCTCGATGCCGATTATATTTATTATTGTACAACAAACAGTTTTGCTACTGGTGAATCTGGCTAACTTAAAATTCCCAGACACTGGTTTTAAACTGGCCTGTGTTGCATTTCATCTTCCCCCCAGTTTCCTGGGCCTGTCTCCTAATCTCCTAACCCAGAACATGTGTGAAACACATGTTAGACGTCATAGAACTGTGTGTCGGTCTCTAAATCTGTCAGGATCAGACAGAACTTCACAATAAGACTTGAGTCATTGTGTGTCACCTCAACCTCAGGCTCAGCTGTTGTTTTATTTTCACAGAAGCAAGATCAAGGTAAATAACATACAGTATTATTGTTATTGTTCTTTTACACCTATCAGTGAAATCTGTTGACTAGCAATTTCTGTTGTATATATACCAGAGGTGACAGGTAAAAACTGAGGAAGAAGCCACATAGTTCAGTTACAGAGAAAAATGTCTAAAACTTGCCTGATTTGACACTGAATGACCTATTTTCATCTGATGACTCAGTGTTTGTTGCCACACTTTTCCACTCTGTCTACTGTAACTATTAGCTTATTGTCATTTATTCTGAAATGCATCTATCTTTCCTCTAACACTGTTTCTCAGTCATCAGTCTGAGGTGTGTGTCTGTTCACACACAGCTCAGTTTTACATACACTGTGAAACTCCAGTGACTCACTGCTGTAACACGTTAAACCGGTTTAACACATGCAGAGGGAGCGGTTCTGTCCTCTATCACACAGAAACAACAACCCGTCCCAGATCTCTCACTTCTGTCCTGACTGCAGCACCACAGCGCTGGTCACTGCATCTCCATCTACTTAACAGCCTTCAGCTCAAACGTCTGATGACCAGAAAGCTCAATGTGGCCTCATAAATGCCTGTAGCTCAGTATTGCACACTAAATGATCCAGTTAAAGGTTCACCGGTGTCACAGGTCTGAAGTGAGATCACAGAATGAATCAGAGGAACTGGAAACATTTACTCACGCTCTGACTGTTCTGCTGTGAGAACCAGTACTGTGATCTGAGCCGAATCAGATCTGTGTCCTGAATCAGTCACCGTCAGTCTGAACACATACACACCGGGAGCGAGGTTTGACACTCTCATCTGGTCCCGCAGATTTGTTTTCTGTAGAGAAATTTAGAAATATTTTGGTCAATATTGTTACAAAACAGAGGTTTGCAACTAGCAAAAAGAAACAAAAAAAACAATGCTTTACTACAAATCATAAAACTGACCATATAACGCTGAATAGATACGACAGCAAACAGAAATTAGATTCAGACTATATTAAATACAAGTTCACTTGCAACAAGAATAAACCTGGCCTGACTGCCAATGTGATGTTAACAACTGTGTGTATTGTTGTGCCAGTGCAGTTTATTGTAATATTAACATGATTTGTTTGTTGATTTATTTACTTTTTTACAATAAACAATTAATATCTGATGTAAAATCTGAAGTCAGTAAATTCACTGCTAACATCATACCTCCATCAAAGCAGATTTATCTCCCCGGACGAGAGTCCACGTGTAGTTCATGATCTTCTTATCATCCCAGCTCTCTATTCCGTTTAACATCACCTCCTCATGAGGCTGGACCACCAGGTCCGGCCCGGGATTGGCAACGGGAGGACTGTCCTCATCTGCAGACTCTAACAAATACAGCTCAGCATCACAATCACTGCTGAGGAACCACTACATGCAGATCAATGTTACTGTGTGACATCATGTCTCGATGCAAATCACACGATTGACCCTGTATGATAACATTTAATGACATCTGATTAAAGGCAGTAATAATGTAGATGAATCAGTGTCTAAACTCTTAAAGTTTCTGTCAAAACAGCATGAAAACCGAAGCTCAGATTCTACACTGATATTGTGAAGCGCTGGTATTAATCCCACAATGTATAAAATTAAACCAATGACAGAAATATTTTGAGATCAATACAGTTGATCTAGAAATATTTATAGATCAATAACAATTGTATTGTAGTAACAATAATGTGAAACTGCAATTCTTGAGCACTGGGACACACAGGTTACAAACATACAACTAAAGTTTGCTTTCAAATATCACAGACAGTTTTCCTTTCCAAGCTCGTAAATATTTAATATTTATTTAGGTCAATGACTTCAGTCTTATTCAATGGGGGTCCCGCTTTCTCCATCCGTCGGCTGAAGACCCCCGTTCACCATCTCCACACTTACCTGTGCGTCCGTTCAGGTATTGCTCGTACACTGAATCCAGGATGTAGTTTCTGAAGTTTTGTTTGTGGATGAATCTGCAGACGTATTTGTGTTTGTATAAGCAGTTGAAGAGAAAACAGTTGCTGTCGGATTGCGGCTCTTCTCCGGCCTCGATCAGCGCCAGGTTGCAGGCGGGACGCGCGCAGCACGCAGCGGTACATTCGTCCCCGTCCGCCGCGCTCGGGTTGGAGAGGAAAGTGGCTCCGTCTTTAATGGACTCGTCCGTGTCCAGAACAAAGTTTTCCCGTCCGGGAGTGAATTTTTTCCCACATTTCAGCTCCTG
>JBAJNP010002410.1:0-48412 GCA_036877545.1 Yasuhikotakia modesta
TGCACACATATTACACATATTACACATATTACACTATATATCACATTCTACATGTAACAGTTTACATTTAGGAGTGTTATTATAACAGTCCATGCAACTAAATATGAACGTAAATGTATCTATAGGCTAATGACGCCGGAGGGTCTATGACCATCCATACGTTTGGTGCTTACTTCGGACTGATGGTGACCCGTGTTCTGTACAGGCCCAACTTGGATAAGAGCAAACACAGAAACTCATCTGTGTACCATTCCGACCTCTTTGCAATGATCGGTGAGTCACTCAGATGCTTTATGAAGTTCTGAACAATGATCTGACAGAGTCATTGCACTGTTCTGTGTTGTGTTCAGGTACCATCTACCTGTGGATGTTTTGGCCCAGCTTCAACTCAGCCATTACGGGTTACGGAGACCCACAGCACAGAACCGCAATGAACACTTACTACTCATTGGCCGCCTGCACACTGGCAACATTTGCTTTCTCTGCTCTAGTTAACCATGAAGGCAAATTGGACATGGTGAGGACACGCCCTCTTGTGGTCATAGTTTAAAATTACACTGAAGTTACACTATTCCATTTACCTTTTAGCTTCTATCCAAAACAACTTACATGGCATCCAAAATATATTATGTTAGTTTGTATGTTCCCTGGGAATAGAACCTTTCAAAAGAAACCTTTTCACTGCTAGACTTTACCTGGTCAACAGTTTTAGGTTGTTAATTTCCAGTTTTAAGTTACAAAAATATTCCCTGGACGTTCTAGGGACATCCAAACATTGTATTAACATTATTGCTTTGTTAAAAGAACATTATTCAAACTTTTTAATTCTGTAACATTTTTAAAATGTTTCACTAACTACTTAGAATAACATTTTTGATATTGATGATAAAGTTGTATTTATTATGGTATTGCAACTTTAAAAGAATGTTAGCCAAAATGTTAGCCAACATTGTGGAAATGTTGCCTGTTAGTTAATTATATGATACTCCGGGCTGTGTCTTTTCCAGGTGCACATCCAGAATGCTGCTCTGGCAGGTGGTGTTGCCGTGGGAACGGCCGGAGAGATGATGCTGACTCCATTCGGCTCTATGATCGTGGGATTCCTGGCTGGAACTATTTCAGTTTTGGGATACAAATACCTCACGGTTCGTAGCAAACACTAAAACTCAACACACAAACATACATAAAGCCTCAGTCTCACATGTATGTGTTGTTGTAAACCCTGCAGCCGATTTTGGAGGAGAAATTGAAGATTCAGGACACCTGTGGCGTTCATAACCTGCACGGAATGCCGGGAGTTCTGGGAGCGGTGGTGGGATCCATCACAGCCGCGCTGGCATCCAGGGAAGTGTATGGAAACGGGTGAGTCAACAGTCAGTATGTACAGTACAGTATATCTGTGTCATTATTTAAATAGTGGTCTATGATTATGTTAATGATTTGATCAGCATCTGTCAGTATTGTCAATCGCTTTGGTAATTTATAGTATTAATATGAAAAAACACATGGTTTTATACGAAAACGTAAAAGTATTTGCCATTGAATCTATGAAACTATCAGACTCACTCCATCATCTTACACAGATTGGAAGACGTGTTTAAGGACAGTGAATCCACAGAGTGGACCACATCAAAACAGGGTGGGATGCAGGCAATTTCCCTGGCTGTCACTCTCGGAATAGCTCTGTTAGGTGGTCTGGTTACAGGTGGGTGTACACTTATATAAGCTGTGTGTGTGCTTGTATAGTATATAGCTGTAGCATGTACAGTATATACTCATATAACTGTATCAGCGGATCGGCTCGTGTCTGTGTGCAGAACATGTGATTTCTTATCTTACAAGTGTATAACATTGTGCACACTACTTAGGGTTCATTCTGAAGTTGCCAATCTACGGTGCTCCTCCGGATACACACTGCTTTGAAGATGCTGTTTACTGGGAGGTAAACAGTTTAATTTTAATAATTTTATATAGTTTTATATTAAGTCTGTGTTTAAACAAAGGGATCCTTAAGCGCAATGAACTCAATGATTGTAATTATTTGAATTCATGTTATTATTACAAGAATTAATTATAGGTGATATTACATTGAGTGTCGTATTGGGACTGTGTTGCATAGAAATGAGTTATGTAGGATAATGGAGGTATAATATGCAGAGACTGTCTTGAGTTTATTAACACAAGAGTTTTAATTTACACCGTAATGTGGGTTTCAGGTACCGGGTGAGGAGGAGGGTCACAATGAGCTCACTGAGGTGGGCACGCCAAACGAAGTGGAAAAACTCAGCAGCTAAATGGGCTGATCTTCATCTGTTCGCGCTTTTTATAGATAACACACGCAGACTGTTAATAATCACCGTCACATGTGATGCTCTCTGCAGATGTGATTTATTTTACAGATGCTCTTAAAACAAAACAACAAACCCTGTTTATTATAATTGTATGTTATTATATCAAATCTAAATTTGCCCAGTGTCTCTTGCAACGCTGAAAATGAATAAAGCTAAWCTTAAGAGTTAAGTCAGAGTTAAGTCAGAGTTAAGTCAGAGTTAAGTCAGAGTTAAGTCAGAGTTAAGTCAGAGTTGTCGTTCACAGTCATTGATCTCCCACAAACCTTATTTCTTATAAGTCCACTAGATGGTGATGGAGAGCCGCCTACGGCTCTGAAGTGCTTCGAAAGACGAATATTCTCATCGATGACGTGTAATTTAACAATACGTGTAATATTACATCATCAATTACATCAAACTCTTCAGTTAGATTTTATGTTGACAATCTGCCTTGTGATATATTGGAAAATGTTTTTTACTCAGTAAGATGCGCCTGAAATGTTTTATTGGCTACAGCACCACAATTGTCTGTGAATTACAAATAATTGTAACAGTTTCTGAATTGTTTAACAGATTACAAATTCACACATGAGGTTATTGACAAATATGTTTTAAATAGAATATTTTACAAATGGTAAAAATATTTGGCTGTGTGTTAAATGTACATAATTCAATGTCAGATGCGTTTCATTTAAAAGAATGTGTGAAAACTAATATTTTGTTTCTTCACGTGAATTGTTTCTAATCCTGACATTTAAATAATTGCTCCTATATTTGTACTGTTAGAAAAACTATTATTTTGTAACAATAAAAAGGTGTGTGTACGAAAAATGGCTTGTGTGGCGTATGCGAGTGGAGAAAAGCACAAGAGCGTAAAAAACAACCTGAAATGAATTCATGGACGTTCAATGGCGCCTAGAATCACGCCGGAAAGGGTTAAACGGGGTCCAGATGGTGCCGTCGCGTCATTAGCACAGTTTCACTTTCAAGGATCAAACGGAGAAGAAAAGCGGGGGTCTTATTTTGATAGCACGTTATTAGGGGCGCCTGGTGCTCGCAGGCTACGAGGAAAGACTCGACGCCCCTTTTCATTCGCTCGGTGCGGGTTTTACAGAGACGTGAACCAGCGCCAAGGTCTTTTCCCAGGGCTGAGACAGGTGCACAGCTGCGCCGTGAATAGCGCCGAAGTGCTTAATTGCGCTTTATATTCACCGAAAATGAAGGATACTCACCGCACGTAATGGGGCATTTGCATATTTAATTTGTTTGTTTTATTTGAAACCTTCAGAAGATTAAAACGTGAAACTGTGACTGTAAGGTGACGGTCCACGAGATTGTAATATAATGCATTTCTAAATCATTGATATATTTTAGTATAGACTGCAATCGTTATTTAAACTAGAGGTTTCATAGCTATCAGGGAACGTTCTGAAAAGTTCTATCCATAAACGTTCTTATACTCGTGTTAGTAAAACGTTTGTAAGGTTATATAACATATATATGACAGTCTATAGGATATAACTGGCACTAAAATCAAGATTTTCCCTAATGAACAGTCAAACAAGTCTGTGGGTCAGTGGGAGTTTGTGCTGAGAGGAAAGTCTTGTACTTAAAGACTGTCTGTATGAGGAAAGTGCTTCTCTTTAGCTCACATTAACAGGATTACAGACACACTGTGCTCAGGGGCCACTGTGATCACTGTTCACACAAACAGCACAACGGGAGAAATAGAGAGAGAGAGAGACAGCGGATTACATGTATGCATTTAAAGGAATAGATCGCTCAACATTGAAATTACATTACAGATGTATCTGTCTTTCCTTCTTCACAGTTAAAGTGGGGCTTATCAAAGCTTTGCAATGGCTGTAAACGGTGCCCGAGATTTTTAAGTGTCAAAAAGTGCCTTTATCCATCATTAAATGAATCCAGATGAATGCATTGGGTTAATAAATGTCTTCTGAAGGGAAATTATACATTTGTGAAAAAATGGTTGTTTTTAACTTTTCCTTAAACATTTTCACGAGTGAGAACTAAATGAACCATCAAGAGAAAAACAAATTGTTAATTTTTCCATTAAGAACAAAAAATAATTGCAAAAAAATCACACTGTAAAAACTAATAATGGAAACGTACTGGTCATTTTCTGCTAAGACATTTTATCCATTCGTTTCACATGCATTAACCCTAAAACGCAACGCAATGCAGTGCAAAATAAAAAAAAACAGGTGAAAAAATATAATATTTATAAAGAATATAAATATAGAAAATTCTTTCACATTCATCCAGTACATTGTACCCTATTTTATGGAACTATTTACAGTGTGGCATGAATATTTCTTCATAGACAATAGCAATTATTTTCAGTCCAATAAAATAAAATTTATAGTTGTCATATTGCTGCGGTGATTAAGGGATTTTTGGTTTTAACGCAGCTCTCACAAGCCCTCCCTCAGGGACCATTACATTCACAGATAACAACAAAAGCTCTGACAAAGTCCTTTAGGGAAAGAGGATTGCTGGACACAGAGGGGACAAGAAAAGCCCTTTACCGACCCCCTTGCGTTCCCTGCCTTGGCCGACCGCATCCACACGTATGTTTGACATTGTGGGAGGCGTGAACCTGGTCAAAGGTCAGTCTGGGTCAAGTGGGGTGAAGCCAACATAGAGTCCTAATTGAGTAGGTGCTGTTAAATGAGTGCGACGGTGGAGAGGCTGTTATCTGGTTCCACTGATGGAGGGAGTCTCTGTTATTCAGCTAACAGGAAACATTCTCAGTACATTGGTTAATGTTCTTTAAAAGTTCTCAAGGAATTTTTATGCAATAATGTTAATGAAACGTTTTAATGTTATGTATCCTATAAAAATGTTATTTTAAGTTGTTAGTGAAATGTTTAAAAAGTTACAGAAATAAGTTCTAACTAAACAGTAATGTTAAAACAACATCTGAAAATTGGACGTTCTTAGAAAGTTGTTGTAATGTATTCTGACTACATGAATGTGGAAGAACATGTTATACAGTTCTCTGTAGAGTAATATACATTGTTTAAAGTTTAGGAATTGTGATTTTTTTTATGTGTTTAAACATGTATGTCTCCCAATAATCTAAATGTTTATTATTACACTAGATTTGAAAAGATACTAAATACATTTCTCCCATCTCTCTATGACATTTACATTTATGCATTTAGCAGACGCTTTTATCCAAAGCGACGTACAATTAAAGGTATAACGTAAGTAAACAAGTGCTGTTGTCCCACCCGATCCCCTTTTTTTGGAGAGACAGTAGAGAGAGGCAAGGGAGAAAAGAGGAGGAAAAGAGAGAGAAGTGTTAGTAGCAGTTGCGAACTCCAACTATGAACTCCAACAATGTCACAATCACAGAGCCGACTGACATGAGCTCATCTTTAAAACCCTACACATATACATCATTAAAACATACACATGAAATATACATTGTGCACAAAGCAATTCTTAAAAAGAGCGCAACGAGTGACTTACACCAGCAAATCACATATATTTGCATAAACACACACGAATCAATTTATTCAGTTTCTCACACACACACACACACACACACACACACACGCACGCACACACACACATGAATCGCCCCCCACCCCCCCACCCCGCACCTTCCCGTTGTAATTAAAACAGGAGGTGTCTCCACAATGTTCTTTTGTCTTAGCGCAGGGTGGTGAGAGAAAGGAGTCCAGTGGCTGCATATTAATGAGGCTGGCGGTCCGTGCATGGGCTGCATGAGAAGAGGAAATCAGAAATACTGGCACTACTTTCCCTCCTCCTGCGCTTGTGGAAGGATACATCGTTTGCCAAATCACCTCCGGCCACACAGGGCTGTCAGCGGTGGGCAAATGAGCACCATGCATTGAGAAAATGAGTAAGAGGAATAACTAGGCTGCTAGTGTGTTTGTGTGTGTTAGAGATTAGTGGGAATGGATTAAATAGATGAGTGAGTGTGTGACCTCTTCTAGCCACTAGGTGGCGTCACAGAGCTGGTGTTTATTTGTCTATACATTATCTGACACAGCCTCACGGCTATACTACTGCAATACTAAACACCAGACGTCTACAGATGGACACAGACTCTATGTCCTTTTCTCTGGTTTTGTTGATAAAACTTACAAGAATCACAATATAATTATATAAATTATATAATGCTTTTTTTAGCTGACAGCTGGCCTCAAGTTGATGACATCCGTTTGAAACCTTGGAAAAACCACATTATATTGGATTGTATAAATGAAGCATGCCTATGCATATTTTCATATATGCTATATATAGTTTTTGGTACTTGCACATTTCATAATGTTTTGTTCTCATACACACACAACCGAAAATTAAGATTTCACTTCAGTATTCTGTAACACTGCTGTAAAATTATGTGTATCGAAAAGTAATGAACATGTGATATACACTGTGCAAATGTGCAAAAATGACTGATGTGGCACATATTTGTGCACTTATAACCTTCTCAACACACACAGCTTTAACAATGCTGTACACATACAACTCACAGTCATGTACAGACCTAACTTCTCACAGTCATGAATGTATAAATGTAGTCAACACAGCACACACACACATGCACAAACACAGCATCTCACAATGCTATGAAACTGATTCTTTTTATAGGCACTTTTTATAGTTTGTAGGCACACAAAGAGAACACAAACAAGCAAGCATACCGCCAATGTTGCCATGCACCTCACACTCTCTTTCTCTCTCTCTCTCACACACACTTTTTTCACACAGCCACTTCCTGAGGAGGCATTTTAAGACTAAGAGGTTGGAAGTCTATCTTTGGCTCACAGTTCTAAGCACCCTGTGTGAGTGTGTGAGGGGCCTGAATATGAGCAAACTGCCGCCTACTCCGGCCACGACCCACAATCCCTCACAATGCCCCCATTCTCCGGACTGAAAGACTCCATCAGCCGCAGGGGCCAGTTCTCTATATAACGCCTCCAGGATGGCATACAGAGAGGGGCATCGCTGCCAAGAAAACCATGGATCTGCTAGAAAGGGCCAGCGAAGGCGATGGTGTGAGAAAGAGAGAGTGCTGAAAGAGAGAGCGGAGAGATAGAAAGATAGGCTTGCCAGGAGATGCCAAGTGTTTTGTATATGCCAATAAAACTCAAAGCTCATTAGCCTGACTCTTTGTGCCACACTGTTTTCTGCTGTGAGGGGATGTCCAACATGCTTTAGCCCTGACAGCAGAAGCGTTTTTTATTATTTTGATATCATTTGATTGATATTTATATGTTATTTCATTTTAATGTAAACATAAACCTAGCATGTTTTAATAGCCTCTTTCAACTAGCCACAAAAAAAGTGTTAAATAGATAAACGTTCTTTAAAAGGAAGAAATCTGCATTTCTGAATAGAATAAAATAGTGCATTTATTTAGTGTTTTAGATCAATGTCTTTTAACTCTAAATCTACAAAACAGTAGAGATAAAAATAACATTTCTAAAACAATAAAGCTCAGTTTTCTTTGTTTTCAAGCTCGATTTCCGCCCATGCCTCCAGCAAACACACAGCCCTGCGTTTGGGCACAAACACACAGCGCCCCGGTGAAATCTCTATATAAAGAGGCACAGGTCAGGGGCTGTTACTGCCATTGAAGGGGCAGGGCAGCCTGGCAGGGGGGCACATGGGATCCAGGTGGGGCATTAATCTCGGAGAGGATTAATCTAATAATCTAGCGATCCAATGATGACTCAAACTACAGAGCTTGTTTTAAATCTCCGCAGCTCCAATTAACTCTAAGGGAGGGAGAGACTGATGGACAAGTCTATTATTGGCATCTGAGAGACACTGTGCAAACTGAAAGAAATCAAAGGAAACGCGTTTTGGAGAATTGCGCCCATGCGGAGTGAATGCGCAGAACATGCATGACTGGCTCAATTGTAACCTTTAACAGTCTTCCTCCTCGAACCGCTTTACAAACGATGTCGAAGCTGGGGTGAAATCTGTAGCTTCAATCATCAATTCCAGAACTAATGATGGAGATTTAAAGAGAGATTTCAGATATTACATCGTACAGTTCATTTATGTAACGCAGTTGCATTCGTAAAACCTTGTGATTCCTTTAACCTCACTTTAATTTTTACACACTTTTGACAAAATCTGTTTGTTCCTGACTCTCGCTTGCTCAGCACAGAAACTGAAGTTGGGTGAATTCCAGCTGGGTCTTTATTCGAATTTAATGAACCAGTAATTGCTAGGCTCAGTTTTGAGTTACCGGAACTGGCTTAGGAACAGAGTAAAACCCTCTGGTTTATTTTCAGCTTTTATTAATATACGCATACGCGTTATAAAAATACAGGCTAATAAATTAGGAATTAAAAATAATAAAGAAAAATCGTGCTCTAGCTTGCAAAGTGCTGCCAATGGAGCAATTGAACATAATCTGTTTTGGGTGAATAACAGTTCATATTATTAAACTGCTTATATAACACATAACTGACAGTGGCCTGTTGTTGAAGACTTTAGAGGAAGCCATCAGCCTATAGACCCATATGTTAGAGGAGAAGACCCTGAACTTTGACCCCCGGCTAATTGGAGGCTTGACCCTGTTAGGCTAGGACAAGCAGGTCACAAGGATAGTGGGGCGTGTTAAGGGAGGGATATGCCCCAAGGGCAGACCCCAGGGACCCCTGCTTATGTTTAACATCCACCTTACGACTGATTAAGGATATGTCCATCCCACTGTGAGGTTAAACCAACATTCATACGTCAGTCCATTCATCGCTTCTTCAAAGCATTCATGTAAATCAGATGTAGTTTATTGTGAATTTGTTAATTGTGAATAACAGACAATAAATTTAGACGCATGAAAATAAAACTTGGAAAAAAGGGCGACTTCTTTTTCTCAAATGATATTTTTTCGCCAATTACACCCTTAAGAAATACATATACATATATATATATATACATATACAATTTTAATTGCAATTGACTTTATTATGTAAACAATAACCAACCAAAATCATCACTTTTTATGTTCTTATGTTCCCTATCATGTCAGGAACTGATGTGATAGAAAATGATGATCTTTTATTAATAGGTTCTGAAAAATCTAGGTTTGAGCATTTACGGTGCTGTGACGTGTAATGACGGAAGCACGTTATTTGGGTCAGCAGGACGTGAGAAGCAACAAGATGCCATTGGCTGCTGTTTGCGAGGACGTGGTTTCTGTTTGCTGGAAACCACATCAGCTCATGAATATGGATTAGAAGACGTAACTGTTCAGTAGTTCTTGCTGGTAAATGAGCACCAGTGACAGTAAATGATCATTGGTTCAATTTACTGCAGAAGGAGCCACTTTGAAGACGCTTCTGCTGGGTCTTAAAGCCGTAGGTCTATGCGGCCGGCAATTCTTCTTTACAAGCAGCCAAAACTCTTATATAACATATTGATTATTTTCCAAAACATATTGGCATCTTTAAAGGTGGGGGACATGTTTTCCACATTTACAATGGTTGGTACGCCCCTGGCTGTTTGTTTATGGTTTCCCACGACTCCATGCCAATTACTTTTGGTCCCATGGAGTCGCTTGTCGGCTCTCATTAGAAACAGCTCGGCTGACAAGAAACCCTAAAATGGTGTCTATAGGCAAACACATGCTTAGAAGCCGCCCGGATCATGCAGTTATCTTCTCTTTAAAAATATAAGCCGAACAAATATTCTGCAAAAAACCTTTATCCACTTTAGGTTCCTGGCAAAATAAGTTTTACACTTTACATCCATTTTCCTTTCTCGGTTTTGCGCATATTAAGTATATTTTGTATTTAACAATATTTATCACGATTTGTTACCATTGCATCAAAATGAAATTAAAATGCTGGCCTTAATAAAAAAAAGTCGCTTTGACACACAATATAAAATGTACATAGATTTAGGTGACAAGTGTCTTTGCTCTGCTTGTATACGTTCTTTTGTTATATTTTTAATAAACTGTATAATTTTCCACTGTCTTTCAAATTTTATATCAAAATTCTGGCAAGAATCAGGGTTTTAAATGTGTCACATTTTCAACAAATGAAAATTTAGCTATCATCATATTTATTTCAAAGGTTAATAATGACCCCAATACATTTCAAACAGCTAAATAAATTAAGCACAAACAAGCAGACTTTTTTATAGCTGCCACTTGGTTGCAGGTTGTGTTTAGAGTTAAAACAATCAGATGAATATTTACTTATTTTTATAATAAAATAGCTCAACAAGTTATTCATTTTTGCTTTGTAACATGAGCATAATATTATTTTTATCAATGGTAAAAAATACACAAAATTACTCTAGAATGATAAGTAAAAGAATTGACAGAAAACCTAGAAATGCAACAACGAACAACAATTTTTAACATTTATATTGCTTGTACCAGCCACTTTCAACGAATGTTATAACCAAAAATGTCCTTTAAGTGGATATGGGCCTTTCAATTAGTGAGAAACGAGTCGACACCCCTTTCCCAATCAGATTCCTTATCGGCGTTAATAAAATCACCGGGTTTATTTTGCTCGCTCTGATTGGTTGTTGCGAACATCAGCGGGTGAGTGAATGATCTCATTGCCTTCATTTACTGTTTTCCGGGTTTTAATTGGACCCTGCGGTGTTGAAAACACACGGTCCAGATGAAGAGACGCATTAAACAAAAGGCGGATGCTTTGATGCGAGGAAAACTGTGAGAACTGGTAGGATGTGTTTTAATCCCCTTCACCTCGTGTGTTAATTCATGCTGACGTCACGTAATTCCTCAATGGAAAAAATTAAGGAGGGTGCATCTGTCTAAACAAAGGACCTGTACGGCCACAACAATAATGTTTACAATAAAATTCAACCCCCCCCCCCCCCTTAATATTTTACCTGAAGTTGCTTTAGAGCTTTTGAGAGCAGCTTTGTATGAACCTGTATTACCTGTATATTCCAGATATGATCATTTTAATGTTAACATTCATCAACGAATAAGATATTAAGATTAATGTGGGAAAGAACAGACAAACGGATTTTAATGTAGTTTTTTTATTAGCAGAAAAATTAGGAATCAAAAAAGGTCTTTCAGTATCTATTCGTTCCCACCTTTTTTACTCTATATTGGATTTTCGACATAAACCCAATGCAAAACGTACTATTAGCCCATGGACAATGTTATAAAATACATCGATGTTCGTGTGCTGGTTGTGCTCACATAGTTATTTATAAGTTTGTGTAGACCATAGCCGTCCATAGCATTGCTGGTGGTCTTTTAGGGACAATGTTGACTGGAATTCGCTATTCATTGCATGAAGGCAAAGCTTTCAGTGTCTAATTCGATCACTCACTTGTATGTGTCACTGCTATAAGTTATTGTAAGGCAAGCTGTGGTATTAACGCTTTCATCTCCGCGGACACGAGCATGTCCGACTGCCGGCTGCATGAGAACCAGCGGGGCTTTGTGAATTCCCAGACACGCCCCGCGGCTGCGAGCACATTCCCTTCATCACGATTTCACGGATTGTCACGTCAAGGCAAACGTCTGAGAAATTGATCGTGAAGTTATGTTGGCTATTTGTTTGAATGCATCACAAATATAATAATGCGTTTGGCGCCTGTAATCTTCTTATTAAACTTACAAAACGCGCGTGGGTATCACAAGGAAAATGAGAGAAAGGTGGGACATTAGGCAAATGTGAGTTTTACTTTTCCAAACGGTTTTCCAAACACATATTCCTTAAGTTGGAACGAATTTTTTCCAACATTTCTAGACAATGATTTGGATGTGACAGGCTGGCAAGGCATTGCCAAAAACACACACTAGTTAAAGCACATTGATCTGTTGTGCCTGCTATTGCATCAGTCTATATATATATATATATATATATTATATAATCTGTTCTATATACAATACTTTAAGACTCATGTATACAGATAGCATTTGCTCTTGTGGGTAGGACTGTTAATGTTGCTTTGCCCCAATGTGAACATAGAATAAAGACTTTTCTTCACTTTAATATCTAGTGTCTGACAAGGCCCACAGACCTGCAGAATTTAGCTCCAACTTGAGCATTGCGGACCCCCAGGGATGTTTTTGGAGACCCCTGTGCTGTACATGTGAGCTTATGGACCACAGTTCTTATTTCAGCCTTCTAACTTCTGTGAGCTTCTTCTGGCCTAAATGTGTGGTTCTCTTTAAAATATCTTGTTCAGATCTTACTGAAGATCATTCGGCCTCCATAGTCTTTCATTCGTGTCTAGACATCCCTGCTTTGACTAATTCTTTGGTGTCTCTCAGCCTGTCATCGCTACGCTAAACAATAATTCACTTTTATCCATCCTTCAACCATCACATACCATCAGTCACCACCCACTTTCCAGAATACTCATGGTGGGACCGAACCCAGTGCCGTCAGGGAGCCCCAAAACCCAAAAATCAGACAGAGCTGGGGGTGCAAGGGTACCCTAATTAGCATGAGAAAGCCACCCATCTTAGTGCACTTCTTTGACCTTTCACCCCATCTCTTTGTGCGTCTCAGACAGAAAACTGGTGTGTACACACACAGCGATGCATACTCATGTTCCTGCAGTCCTTACTGACTGTGTGTTTGTCCAAAAAATATATAAAGCATGGAACGTTAGCATGAAACGGCTCAACAAATTAAGTGTGCGCTCTCTTTCCGATAAAAGGAATGCGGTAAAATTGAAACCTCAGTCAGTGTTGACACTGTAATTGTTTCGTACGTGAATCAATCCCAGTCCCGCCCACTCAGCTAACATGTGCACATATGCACAAGGGGCAACACGCTCCCACACTCATTCCCAGACAGTCTGGAGGACTCCATCTCATTTGCTTTTCTTCTGCTCTCCTGTCTGTCTGTGTCCTCTTTCACGTCTGTGCTTTAATTAAGGGTTCCAGCCTCCTAAAAGTGTCATTGAAGAGTGGAGTTAGTGTTCACGTCTTGTATGTTCCTGTCGGTGTTCTGCTTGTGATAAATTAGACCATATGTGATAAATTAGAGACAGTGTTAAGGGTCACTTTTTTCAGCCACTTTTTCAGGGGTCATTTATATGACATTGTTTTCAGGTAAAAACTGAATTTATACGACATCAACACTGTAGAGGCTAAAAACCAAATAATATAGATATCTCTGTAATCTACCAAAATTCTAATTTATGAAAACTGTAATGTCATGTGTATTATATGTTAAGCCTATCTAGTTACATCACCAACTACTGACCTGACCTGTAAAAAACCTTTTTATAGCATTTTAATGAATCTGTGTGAACTGCAATCGTTTTGACAACAGTATGCGACAAATGCAGGGGAAAAACTTTTTGTTTTCGGTATGTCTTTGTAGCATAAATGTAGCAACAGACTTTTTCACAGGGCAACAGTAGCATCCTGTAGTTTACAGAACTACAACAAACGTCACAACAGTCAATGCTAATGAACGTAACCTCATATCAGTGCAAATCATGACTGGCATTTTGTTAAATTCATTCTGCAGAAATCATGTTGACAGTATGGGAAGACATTTAATAATCTGACTGTATTATTTAACTACAGTAATATTTGTGTTTCTTGGCAAATATTAGGCACTTTAATGTCACACAAGATTCTTAATTCTATTACCTCCTGTTATGATTTGATTCCGTCTCAAACATCTAAAATTGAAAACGATTTCAGCAAAAATAAACTTAAAAATTAATGAAGTATTTTCTCTTTATATTTATTCTGGTTGGGTTGATAAGTCACTGTTTAACCAGTAGATTTAGGTTTAATTGAAGTCCCTAAAGGATTATGGCAATGGATTTGCCCAGCGGTTGAAGCCATTTGCTGGCCTGTAAAATTACTGCTAAAAATATGTCAATGCTACAGGGTTGGGGTGCCCAATCCTTTAAATGCAGTAGTGTAGGGTCAGATTATACAACTTAAAATACATATAATATCAGATGGTATATTGGAGACCTTTGGTTTGGCTGTGAATTTTGTCTAAGTGCCTTTGGACCTGTAACAGAATCTACAGTAATTCTGAATGTGGAGAATAATGACTGTGGTGATGCTGAGTGTGTCCTAAGCTCTGATTGGATATTGTTTTGTACTTGACTGACAGCTGAAAGGGTTCCTACATGACTTCGGTTGCAACACAGAGAGGGTCATGTGACCAGTGCTGCTTCTACACAAGCACACACACATATGCATGCAGATATGCATGCAAATATGCACATGCATGCAGATTCTCACACATAGAGATTCATGCATGCACGTGACTCTCATTTTTCCTCATTTTCAATTGCCATTTTTCTGCATTGTTTATCACACCAGGAAAAAATTCTCCATCCGCTCACGCTGGCGGTGCTGTCAGTCAGTACAGTAGCTGCGTGTTTAGCTGCGGTCTAAAAACACCCTTTGTATTAGTTCACCTAGAATGAAATGTTGAAATCATTCTTATTCCAGAATGAGAGGGAAAAAAAATCTGAATAAAGAAAAAAAGAAGTGGCTTATTTTGTAAATATAACAATGTTTTGTAAATATAACAATGCATCAATCGCAAACCTTCTAATAAATTGCTTTTGTTACTGAATGGTATATTATACGTTTCTGAATAGATGAACACTTATTTCACGAACAATATTTGCTCTTTTGCCCACATGCAGTAGCTGTCATGAGGCTCTCATGCCATATGATTTAACTCTTACAAAACCTAAGTTACTGCATGAAGCTTGTTTTTAGTTTATCTGACAAAACACATAACAGTGCAAGTATGTGTGTATCTGCATGCTTGTGTTTATTTGCGCGTTGGCATATATTTGCGTTCTTATGCGTGCATGTGATCGCAAGTGTTGTTTCCTGCCGCAGACCTCTCTCCTCTCCGAGTCGGTGCCATCAGTTGCTACGGCAACCAGGAGGCAGCATGAAAGCTGGAGAGAGAGAGGTGGAGCGTGGCACAGAGCCGACTCACAGCAGCTGTGATACAGCACTGGGACGCTGTGCACAGTGTGTGTGTGTGTGTGTGTGTGGTCCTGTCTATCAGCACATAATAATATATTAAATCACATTGAAACAACATTTCCTCTGTAAGTATTCTTTGTGCATTGCAGGATACAGCACATATCACAACACGGGTGTAAATAAATGCCACTAAGAAGTGTGAATCTTGCTAAATCTGTGCTGTAATATTTCTATTGTTTTAGCGAAATACCAAGCATCCTTCTGATTGTTTAACTGCAAGCAATAGACGTTTCGACTTGATGTTGGAAGCGATTTGGCTGTGTGCTGTTTAGACTGTGTTTTAAATTTACTGTCAGTTTACTAATCTGACTATTTATGTCTTATTTACCAACAAATTAAATAATCAAATTAAATTAGATGATAGAATCTGAAAGACAGATCTAATGTCAAAAATACCTCTAAGTCCACACACACACACACACACACTGGTCTAATGGAATGTGTGTTCTTTATCAAAATCTATTACATACAGTGTGTGTCTGTGTGTGTTTGTATGTTGTGTTTTTGCTGCAGCAATCACAATAACAATCACAATAATAGCTATGTGAGCATTACCTCATTTTAGACATTGTTCTCAGTATGTATGCTGTGTGGGCCTCATGCTGGGAAAAAGTGTGATTTTGTTTGTGTGTGAGAGTGTGTTAACCCTTATTAAAATGTGCAGACAGTGAGAATGGCCTTGAACTTGACCTCAGGTCATTCCTCGTGTTCCTCTCCTCCTTCTTGCCCATAAACCCTCATTGTTGAGGCGTCTCCATTGACTCCGGTCTCTGGTCCCTCGTTCACACCAGCATGGCGGGACGGGGGGACCTCGCCCTGCCCTGTACGCCCACTGGAGGTAAATCCAGGGGGTAAATTCTTTTCCCACAACCTCCATCTTGTATTTACACCCTTTTGTTTTAACGGAGTGACTTTAGCAACGTTGTGGCACGAACGTGATTTGCAAAGCAGGCAGACAGCCAATCAGATTTCAGCTCTGGGCTGGAGTGGAGCTGTCAGGCAGACAATGAAGTGGTGATTCATTAGGATTTAAGGTTGTAATGATAAATGCTATCCTGGTGAATTAGCAACTCTTCTTTCCCAGCTTTTATCACTATTTATCCAGCTATTTTTGGGAAAACACTAAAATGCAGTCTGTTGTGTTTTAGCAAATAAACAAATACTATAATAGGTCAGCATTAATGAAGCTTATTCTAATGTAAGAAACGTCAGAAAAGGCATTTTATTTTCAGAATCATCTTTGACCTGGTAGTTGTTAATATAGATATTAAACAATAAATACAGAAGAATGATCAATTGATGTTTAATCACATTTTTATCAGGGGATGTTGTAACTAAATCTCACTCTCCCTCTCTCTCTTTTTCTTTATAATATACGCTGGTCTGTTTTGCTTTATTTTTGGGCAGCCCTTAAAACCCAGAGTGCTATCTTTGTCTCTTTCACTGCCTGCTAATTCAGACGCATAGGAAGAAATTTAATTCATTGTGTTTGGAGAAAATGTTACGCTATTTATATACACAGATACTAAATAAGCTAAAAATAATGCTTAAACCTGATAATTTACTTAATTTCAGTTGTAATGTTGATGTTTTTTGATGGACTTTATACACCCTGATCTGCAAGTGACACATCTAACAGTGTTTCATATACAGCAGTGGTCTTCATCTTTAAATAACTGTTGCACATAGTTGTCTATCACATCAGATCAGCATCATAATGGTCCATCATACGGCTATCAAGAGATGTTGGCAGACAATTAAACTCTAGACTGGTTTTGGCTTATTGCTAGTGGTTTAATGAATGAATGAAGAATCTATTAATCATAAATGCTTTCATCATCTTTGGCATTTTTATCCAATATGAAATCTGTGTGGTGGCTTCAGAATTGAATTTGAGTTGAATTTAATTTAAACAGTTGTGTAACAAATTTGTTCGACAATTGAAATGTTTGTAGACATATTTGTTTTCAAAGTAAACTTTTATTAACATCCACAACAGGACATCATAAAAAAGGCACAAGCGGTACTACAAAAAACATAAAATCGTGAACAAAATATTACACACGTTTGCATTAGCTAATCACATATGGAAAAAACATTAGAACAGATTAGAAATATAGTTACAAATTAAATGCAAAATATTGATACTACAGGACTGTGAACAGCTGAAGGCCACAATATGCTACAAAAAAAGACAAAATTGCATAGTTAAAATCCCCATTTCATCATTTCATTGTCTTCACATTTGATTTGTCATATTAAAAAAGATTATCTTAGTTTTGCTACAATGAAAAGAATTCTATTATTTAGAAAAGTATTTCAAAACTAGATTGCATGATACGTTTTGCAAACACATTTACACAACATCCTCAATTTGTAAGTTTTGAATACATTTGCATATTATTTCCTTTTAGCTATGATTTATTATTAAAAAAAAGAGACAGAGCATTTAACCCCTTTTTTGTTTTTTTGTCTTTAAACATAAATAAAAACAAAATCTAAAAGGATGGTGAAACCAGGTTTGGTGGGAACAAATGTGTATTCATACTTTTCCTCTCACCTTAAACCAGATTTAGTATGCGGTCAACAAATGTTTTACGTACAGTAAATGTACAATAATTTACTGTAAGTAATAAACGACTGCTGTGATCTGCCTTCTCATTCAGGTGATTGCAAGCCCAACGCAATTGCATAGAAATTAAAGACAACAGCTCTCTGTCCAATAAGCGTGTGACACACGACACGCTGAGCCGTCCAATCAGAGTGCAGTACTTTTCACTGCTGCCGTGGGTCTCCTATTCATACATGCAGAATCTACAGAGCCTCACTCATTATTCTAATCATTTGTGTTAAATGTCAATTAGTAACCGGTTCCCGGAGAAATAGATTCAGGGATGTACATACAAATTAACAGGCAGTTCCTAGAACAGCTACTGCAGTTGTGTTTAACAACAGAAACTACAGAATAAACATTAGATGAAATAATTACTTGTAAAGTGCATTATACTAAAGATTGTAGATTGTACTCTTAACAGTCTTCCAAAACCGATTAAATTGGGTGGTGTTGACGTGGGTTAACTTAATTTTAAAAAATTATTGCTCAAAGCCCTGAATCTTTCACTTGTTTAAGTTATGTTCCTTTTTTAAAACCTAATCTTGAAATTAAATTGTTGACCTTTACTAAATGCTAATATTGAATTTTTGCTAAATTCACAGCAGAACTTTCTGAACAGGAACCCTTACTTAGCAAAACTAGCCTTACCCTACTAGCAAAAAATCTAAAAAAATTGCATTTGATTGCATTACAAATGCAACACAGTTAAGTACAGATAAGTACTTTGCCCAGACCTGTACAGTGACTTACAGTATATATACACACATACATATAACACAAAGACACACATTTGTGTCAAACTTGATTTAAAGAACATACGGCCCCTATAGTAACACATACTGTAACTGTTACAACAAATGCTACAGTTGCAGTTATAAAGTGCTGTTTAAATCTGATGTTGGGGCAGATGCATAGATTCATCAGTAGTAAAGACTCCATCATCATCAGCTGCAGGAACTATAGGAACTACAGGAACCAACATCCTTCCTTAATGATGTTCAACTCCACTTTAAAAACCTGAAAACAAACAAAAGAAACAGACAAGTTTGTTGAGTTAAATTATTTTCAAGTACAGTCGAATGCAATGTGTGACATTTTAGGAAATAGGTTTAACAATTTTATTTTAAATCAGAATACGCATAGTTAGTTAGTAGGGTTAAAGTTAGTAATCGTCCATTAGATATAAACAACAAATATTAGATTTAAACAACAAACACAAATCATTTACTGATAAAGAACTGGAGACATTAGAATATGATTACTGAGCGGATGAAAAAGTTGCTCTGTTTCATAGAAAACTGGAAGGTTTTAAATACGTTTGCAGAAACGCCTCAGAGATTCATGCGGCCTGCAGCGAGTGCCAGGTTAAGAAATTAAGGCCGAAGTTGACAGTGCCTCAGTGCTTGGTACTAAAGCAAAGAGGAGGCATGTGACCCGACTAAGCCTGGAGAACACCAAAGGCTTGCGGGTGATTATAAGCACACGCGGGCGAGAGCTAGCGCTCATATAGCTGCTGCGGCCCACATTCAACTCTGGTAAAATTAGATAAACTACAGAAGATTAAATAGGTGTTTCCCTTTTGGAGAAAGAAGAACAGACATAAAATAAAGAACCTTCATGAATTGCAGATGTAGTTATAGTTAATATAGTGAGGAACAAACTGACTGAAATGCATTATGGGATTGAATGTTTAGCAGCAAGCCAAATGTAACACAATAAACAATTTCTCCACACATCTCTCTCCATTTCTCCTCCTTTTATTCTTTCTTTGGTGATTTCCCTCTCTTCCTCCGTTTGTCTTCCCTAAATGAATACTGGTTGGAGTGTTACTGTGTCTCTGTTTCCCTCCTCCCGTCCGACCTGAATAGATGACTGAATTGAGCAAACAGTCAGACTGTCAGCTCAATAGGCAGTCCGACCATGAACTTAAGAGTTCTTCCCAGGCATCCAGCATCATCATCAGGAGGGGGATGGACAGACAGAGTGGGGGGAGGTAGACAGACTCAGACTTGGGGGGCCCCGGTGCCCATGTTTGGGGAAGCCTCACCGTGGTGGTTCCCAAGGCTGGTGCCTGCCTGGAGAGCCAAGAGCAGCTGCTAGGAAAAGGGGAGCCGTGTGTGTGTGCAGACAGGAGATTGTCTGCCCCTTTGCCCAAATCGCAGCCACCTCTAAACCACACACACACACACACACTCACACACTCCCAGACACAAGCTGCTACAGATTTCTCCCTTTTTTCAGCTCTGCTGTGCTTTTGTTTTTACTGTGCATAATTTAGTGTGCAGTCTCTCATTCACATTCATCCCCAGTTTGCCACCTGTTTACTGTGGCGCACTTAGATTAGTGCAAGACAAAAGGAAACAATAACATGAATCTAGACTCAGACACTTCTGGATTCTAGACTTCTGTATTATCTGTGTTCCTTTTATTTTTTTACAGCTACACTGGATATTTTTTAATCAATACACTGAACAAATGTTAGCAGTTATAGCTAAGAGAAGCATATTCAGACAGTTTCATATCTTAGTTTATTTCCCCTTCTATATAATAATCTAGAGCTGGAGTTCACGGTCTGTCTATGACTCTTCACTCTTCTTGAGCTGAGACTGATCCCTGAGCAGCACTAGTCTTTCACTGTATCTGCTGTACTTTCAGCGATGAGACCTAAACAAAGGCGGTCCTCTGAGAGCCGCTGGACAATGGCCTGTATTGTTTACTTTGCTACCTCAATTAATCAGCCACAGACGCTCTAATTGGTGTTTTGGTTAAGCGGTTTTCAAACTTATAGCTTCCTGGCCTCAATACCGGCACGCCACAGCGAACAATGCTGGATCTGTCTGGGCCGGGGGTACAAAAGCGAGACCGTCCTTAAAGAGACCCTCAATCACGTTAGCTTATGCTAAAGCTAGCCGTAGTTATGTAGTCTTCTTTACTTCAGTACTAATCAAGTTTGCACATTCAAGCTCTTTTCTTATGGGGTAAATAATATCATGACATCTACGTCTGAAAGCGGGAAAACGGTCTCGGTGCTCCTCTCAGTTATGGCAGTGTGCCATCTTGGTGGCTGGCACGACGCTGCGGCGTCCAGCAGAATCCCCGATGGCGATCTATTCAGCGCCGATGCCCGCAGATGCGGTTCTGCCTCCACCATTGTGCCACAGAATGATTTAATGCGATAGAGTACAAAACATCTCCCAGCCCCCTTTAGCAGCTATCGCAACCAGAACGTGTGATATTCACAATTAACAAACGCATCTGCTGCAATAAACAGCACCTTAGAGCAGGGGGAACGGGGGCCGCTGCGTGTAAAAGAAAATAGGAGAGCGAGAGGAGGGTGAGAAACACAGAAGAGTGATGGTAGGTCGTACCTGCTTATTTTTCACTTCCATTAAATGCCCGCATACTCTAAGATGGTGGCTTTGTGTGAACTGCATCTCATGACAGGAGGACGGGGGCAGGCAGGCGGCGATGGGGAGGGGAGATGCAACGCCAGCAGGACTCAGGGTGGGAACACAACCACGCATGCGACCTGCCCTTCTGTCCTTTCCCTGGCATCATGGAGAGCAGAATTGTTGGTCTGTTTGGGAGGAAAAATGGAAACATAAAGGGTAGAAGGCATGAATGAAGTTTGTAGCTACATCAGCATGTGACAGCATCAGCGTAATCGGGGCGTTCGTGCGCATGCACGTGGGCGCACACACCTTTTTTATGTCTGTTCTCATGGAAAGTCTGCCTTGAGCATGCAAATGACTTTCATTATGCAAATGTATGCAAAACAGACCCAACCATCTGAGAATCAAGGCTGGGAAAAAATCTGCACTGAGATATTGAATGAAAGAGACAAACAGCTAAAGAATAAATCCTTTTGGGAGGCAGGAGACAACAAACAGAAGTAAACGTTGTGTGAAGAAACAGAAGTGTCCCAGAGCACACAAAAAATGATTGCCTGGCCGTTTAAAAAAAACGTTCTTTCTTTAGCATGCTAGCAGAATTCTGTTTTAATCTAGAATTTTACATCAACAAAACACAAACATGGAAAACAAAAACTATGATCTAATAAAACTGACATTACTTTAAGAGCAAAAGTGCTAGACAACAGTATGTTCTAAAAAACACAAACACTTAGCATAGAACATTCACCCCAAAGAGAACATTTCCATTAAGTAACAAAAAGATTATTTTGAAAGTTCTAGGAACATGCAAAACAGTTTCAGTTTTTTAAATGTATTAACATTATTGCTAAGTTAGGAACACTTTAAATTCTGTAAAGTTTTTAAAACTTACTGCTAATTACTTTGGAATCATGTTTTAATATAAATTACATTAAATTATATCAATTATATTATATTAAGCTCAACTAATGTTACCGCAAGAATGTTTTTAATAACCTTGAGAGAACTTTTTGAGAATGTTCTGTTCTCAGAAGTTGTGAGAGCATTCCATGTTAGCTAGAACTCCACATTACTTAGCATTCAAAGTTGGTAACTCGGTTAAGATGTGAACCATGTGAGATGGTTCATCTTGGCAGATCTGAAGTACACCTGAGGGACAGACTATGAAGCCCTGCTAAACATCTCGGAGGATCTCAAAACAGGAGATCTTCAAACCACACAACATTGTAGCCCAGTCATTCCTGAGGTATGTTCCTCCATTGGTGAGCTGGGCTTTGTTTTAAGGTGCCATTGAAGCGGTTTCTGGGTGAGAGGGTCCGAAGTGTGAGAGAATTGGTAGGGGTGAAGTAAAAGAGTGAGATTGGAGGGGTGAGGATCCACTGAAAGGCAGCAAACCTTTCTTAATTGGCACTTGACATTTTTTTGCTGTGGCTGGATAAAGTGGACCCCTCTCAAGGCCACTTCAAACGCTTGCTGGAAAAGTGCCTTATGCAAATACAGCAAATAGGAGCCACTGAAAGGCCTCTGACATTAACAGCTGAGGTAACAATAGGACTGTGTGCTTTCATTGGACATGTAGGTGTGTTGAAGAGAGAGCGGAACAATGTGGCAGAGACTGGACAGCATGTGAAAAGCCATCCAGATGATGCTTCAGTGAGAAAAGAAAGTCATTTTACTGGAGCGAGTGCCAAGGTTTAGCGTGCCAAGCTTTCCACAAAATGGCCCATTAAAATCAGACAATCAGGCAGATGTAAGGCAAACATCTGAATATTTGTTTTCTTTAACCGACCCTTGTAATTTGTTTGATAGGCAACATTTAAATGCAGCTAAAATTGCTCTGATTTGGTAAAGATTTCTGAAGGCTGAAAAAAATCTTTAGACACTTGGAAGAGCTGCTTCAAAAACAGCAAAAATGGCACCTCAGTACGGACAGCAGTCAAAAATGTATAAAAAAATTCCATTTCAGATTTATCTGGATTAATCTAGATAGAGCTTAAACAATTTAAATGACATTTAACTAAAACAACATTTGATTGCATCAAGCAGTCCTTTCATCTGACTGTTACACGAGTTCAACACAATGTCATATTCATCTACCTTCAAACACAATAAACACAAGCCCATTTTTCAACCACCATTCATTCCATTAGACTAAATTTAAATGTCTAAACGATTATGGTGTGGTCTCCCTGTCGCCATAAAGCCTGTGTGATGAATCAGCCTTTCATGTGGCCAGGCCAGCGTTTGGCTACACCTGTTACTGCTGAGTGTTTAATCCTCTTTGTGTGTGTGGGCCCATTGACTTTTCTAACAGCCTAAAGGGAATTCACAATTCTTTGGGGCGACGTTCGGGCAGGAGGGGGTCTAAGAAACCAGCGTCTATTCCTCAGTTTCCTCTCCAACAGAGCAGCCATTTTGAAGCTCGGTTGGTGAGTTCCGTCCAAAGAAAGAGAAGCGTAGCCGGGGGCAGGAATCAGAGCGCTGCTCACCAAAAGCAGCCCGGCTGATGTGACTGGAGAGCTGTCACAAGGTTGGTAAAGGAACCCATTGTCTCTGTGACAAGTGGACTGGCTCTATTGACAGTACAGTCAACAGGAGAGGGGAGGGTGGGGAAGATAAGGCCCCCGTGTCTGTTTTTCTAGTTGACACTTTCAGTATGGATCTGCTGGATAATGGTGAGAAACTTGCCATTTTTTTACCAAACTAAAGTCCAGCCCTGCTAATAGGGACATTCTAAGAACGTTGGCTAACATTTTCTCAAAGTTATTCTCCTGAAGTTCTTGCAGTAATGTAGAACTTTAAAACTTGATATATATTATCATCAACATTCAAAGTTGGCAATGGTTCAAACTTTTGAATAACATTCTAACCAATTGCAAAAACCAAACAAATATAACTGAAAGAAATAATGTTAATATAACCTTAAAAAACTCAATGTTTAAACATTCCTAGAACATTCCTAGAATCAAAATGTTACTTAATAAAAACATTACAGAAACGTCCTTACAATCTAAACCTGTTAGCCTTAATGCTACTTGCAACCTTCACGCTAGTCAGCCAAGATACAGTAATTGAAAGTTCACCATTCAATTTGAGAAACACTTTAATAACTAACAGTACATTCAAGGTAAATATATTTATCAGTATATGTGTTGAGAGCACCATGCTTGTGCTGTAGTTAAGCTAAATATAAGCACTGTGCCTGCAGAGGACTTTTACAAACACTTTGTAACTGAACTTATGCCAACCGTATGCTGAAACCAGGCCAAAATGCACAGACAGCATATGCTTCTGAGACCGCAAGGGCAAACACAGCTCAGTAGGTGTAAAAATTCAGTGAGAGACAGATAATAATGGCTGGTGCTAAAGCCAAATTTACTGTAGCTGAGAAAATGATGTCAATATGTGGTCTGTTCTTCCAGATTTATTACAATAAGAAATATATAAATCGCTGCTTACATTAGTTTCTTTTTGAAAATAAAGCCATTAATACTTTTAAGGAAATCTACTGTGGTTGCCAAACTCCTTTAGCTTATTTAGTATAAGTAGCTTAAATGTAGTCATTAAATTATATTACATATAAAACATAATCATATGCTCATAACAGCATGTGTTTACCCAGCTAACAGGTAACGTTATCTGAATGTTTTGTCAATGTTATCAAAAACGTTCTTGCAGCAATGTTGGTAGAACAGATTTTTGATGTTAAATATAATATATATCAAAAACAATTATTCTTAAGTAGTTAGTGGAATGTTTTAAAAACGTTACAGAATTAAATTAAGTTTGAATATAATTCTCCTAACTAAGCAAATTAAAATGTATATAAAAAAGGATGTTCTAAACATTCCTAGAACTTTTTTACATTTTTGTTACTAATGGAAACATTAGAAAAATGTTCACATAACATTGTTAGCTGGGTTTTCCCTCTCAGTGACAAGCTTTGGACCCTGTCATTGTCTTCTGCTCTGTGCTGTGCTGTACTGTATAATCCCTGCACCTGCAATGCAGCAGGTCTCTCTGTAGCTACTACAGTAACGTTGAAAGAACTTTAGCTCCACAACACAGTATTTATCATTTACAGCACAAACATTTCTTTCTCTATATTCAATAATGTTCAAATTAAAGGCAATTAGCAGATCAGAAAAGCAGATCATTGAAATTAATCAAGGGTGTGTCTCACTTTATTTACCAAAGTGCATAAAAACTTCTTATATCTGTGATTCTCTACATCAAATGACACCAAATGCTCCTAAACTCTGTCCTATTCAGAAAACAAGAAGCTTTTCCACCTAGAAGCATCCATCCCAGCGCCGGCTCCAACCGAGCCCATTTATAACACCAGCCAACTGTCACGTCCAATCAAGCACCTTTTAACAGAAACTTAACTAATACGGTTGTTCAGACAATCAAGGTTTGTTTCTCAATACTGGCTCGAGGTTCGAATGCATCCGAGGTTCAGAGCAGCAGCCAGATTTGCGTGGGAAAGCCTCGGCCCGTTAATTATTCAAACACATGAGATGCATCAAATGATGCTGCATGGTTGTGAAAAGACAATGAGGTCTCAACTCAGCAACCTTGTTAAACAAAGGTAACTAATGAATGAGCTTTGTGAGCTTTTGTTGCTAACTAATTCTACACACAAAAATACCCAACTAACAGGGAACGTTCTTAGAACATTGGCTAACATGCCCTAAATGTTCTCTGAAACGAATCATAAATTCCTTGCAGGGACATCTGTAAACGTTATATATCATAGAGCAAAAATGTTACTCTAAAATAGTTAGGGGAACGTTTACAGGAACAATTGTTACAGAATTAAGCAATTTGTTGTTAGAACGTTTAAAACAACATTTTTAACGTTTTTGGTACTTAATGTAAGTAATACTTCAGGAAAACACTCCTACAACCTAAATTTGTTAGCTGGTAGGTTCTCCGACTAGTGTTTTGGTGTTAGACACCCGGTGATAATCATGTGGCTCTATGTTAAGCTTAAACCTGCTGCACTGAGCTCTGAGACTAGCAACTTAGAGATTAAACATGTTTTCAAACACTGTGTCTTACCCGTGCAAATCCATTTTTTGTAGAATTGCAGCTAGAAACTGGAAACATTCTGTTTTCTCTTTACAGGAATTTAATAGGCAGGACTTTGCCCTTTTATTCTACAAAACAACTTGCAGTCAATTCAATCAGTCATGCTGCTTGTATTTGTTTAGCATTATTCTCATTATATACATTATTTGTAATGAACGTTGTTGCCTAGTAACATGAATGTTTATTTTTCCTTCTCCCCTTTTTTCCATGTGTTTTCTGTGGCCGTCAATCAAACATCCCATTTACCTTTCTAATGTTAGCCTGATAGCACTTGAGTGAACTAGCCAGCTATTTCCCAGGGTAATGCATTTAGTTGTATAATGATTGCATTAAAAGACTATGTGGCTGAGTCTGAGAATTCCACATCTATTCTTACAATGTAGTGGATGTAATTTTTCATAAACATAAGTATGACCAATATGAGCAAACTCTCAGAAATATTAGCAGACTAGCCTTTTTATACTTCCTGCATAATTCTTTAGTTCACTGAAACACTCTTTACAATCACATTAGCCATATCCCACACAGAAAACACTATTTTTACATGCAATATATAGAGAATTAGGGAAATTGTGCTGTAAGAGGAAAGACGAGGCTGCGTCATACTTTTTTCAGGGGCTACGATCACAGCTTGTTTATCGAACAAAGGAACACAGTAAAAAAAGGCTGCTCACCTTCACTGTCAGCAGAGATGGAGGCCATTTTGTGTCTTGCTGGTACAAGAAGATGCAAAGATTGAGGGAGAGAGAGACAGAACGGAAGGGAGGGGATGGAAAAGAGAAGGAAGCTGCACACATCGTGGAGGGGTGATGCCGTCAGGTGTGTAATGGGATTCTTGTTACTTTCGGTTATCTAGCTTTATGAAGAATGAATATCACTCATACAGCTAGATAACCAAAGATAACAGCCAACCCCTCCGGCCACCCATCCTCCTCTTCATCAGATGAAGAAAAGAGCCCAACCAGAGATGAACGGGACCTTAAACAAAAATCCTTTATTAACTTCCTAATTAAGACTGGATTGAAGTCAACTGTGTTTAGTTCAACACAGGCATTAATTAAAGCTGACGTACGTAACGCGAGTCATTTATTAATGATCAGGGCTGTGCTAGATCTGTGGCATCTGACTGGAACATGCGACATAGGAAAACAAAAACGATGGCTATTATTAAAAGAAAGAAGTGTTTAAAGAAGAGTATTGTTACAAAAGTGATAAAGTCCATAAATCTGTAGTGTTGGTTGTTGAATTGAAATATAGCACACACTACAGTTATCCTGGTTTAAAAACGGACTAGTTTAAAAGCTGACTAGTTGTGCCCACAAGTCCATTTAAGTATCCACTTGGTAATGAATGATTTCAGCAGTCTGTATATGCAGATGAACCGGTCTGAACTGGTTTTAGACATGCAAGGGGTTCATTCGCTGTTTGGTTTTTCTTGTGTCAGGCTGATCATTCTCGCTGGGTGAGAGATGCTTTCAGACACGTCCCGCAAAGGCTGTGATTTATTTTTAAATGGAAAGAGACCCTGACTGCGCTCTCAGAGAAAACGGAAAAAGTAAAATCGTTGGTTTTAGTTTTCCACAAATTTACCCACAAGTTTCTGTTGTTTGCGTTTGAAAAGCCAGTCTTTCAGCGTTAAGTGGCAAAATCATGAGGCCTCTTGCTCTCAACCTCTCTCTCTCTTTCTCACAACTCTCAGCCAGTCTAATTTTATGCAAATAAAAGAGGAGCTGGTCCAATTAAAAGCCTTTGTGTGAGAAGAGCCCCTCCCCATACACTCTCAGAGGTGTTGAAATCAAAGAGAGAGAGAGAGGGAAAGAGAGAGTGTCATTACTTATTACAGCCTTTCAAGCTAGTGAAAATGGCGACACAGGGGCGAGTTCAAACACTTTTATTTACTCTACACATGCCTCATCATCTAATTATTTTACTAACAGCACCAGCACATTGTTAACAGGACATTTCCTCACTGTAAGTGGTTGCAAATGGCCTTTGTGACTGTCAATAAGAAGTGTAAATAAACAGTTAGTAAAAACAGGTTTACGTTTACACTAACACACACACACACACACACACACACACACACACACACACACACACACACACACACGCTCTGAGCCCACGTTTACTTGTTTCAGTATTATTAATATAAATAAATACTTAACTAAAATAATACCATTAAAGCTCTTTTTGGCTCATGCACCTTAAATATGTGTGAACTACATTTTCTCTTAATGCAGTCAGGTTATGATTTTAATTCATTATTATTGTTATTATTATTGGCTGTTGTAAGAGAAAATCTAGGGGATCCGACATAAATACACAATTAATTCTATAGCCTATATTATTTTTATATGTACAAAAATACAGATATAATTATTAATACTTTTTTAATGATTTATAATCACAATAAATACAAATGATTGGTCCGAAACTTTCTTTCAGACACAATCATTTGATCAAAACGTTAACGACGTATGTCGCAGAAAGTTAATATTCACCGTAATGAATGTAAATAAACAGAATTGCATATTTCATATTTCGTATATTATATATTGCGTATTTCTATGACGTATTGCATATATTTATAGACATTATTTGACTCAATAACGCGGCGATCTGAAGTCGTGGTGTAAAAAGGCCTATAAATGCAATACGGAAAATGCACTAAACGTTTTATCGATCGTTTAACGACGGGTATTTCGGCTTTCCTCATTAAGTAAATGTAAGTTTCTATATTGCGGTATTGCCAGTTAAGCCATAAGACACTTGCGGGGGAAATACGAAGTGCCTGACAGTGTTCAATAAGTCGTTATGAAACGTTTAGTTAACCCACTTATACTTATAAAAAAGTATAAAAGGAAATACGTGGGCTATGTGCTCACATATGAAGCGCTGATTCACGTGTGTTCATTCAAAACACTGAATAGAAACGGAGGCATGTGGGTCTGCTCAGGTTGTGTGAAAAAATACGACATCTATACAGGCCTATTCTTTTGGGCTTTTCTTTATAAGTGGGTCGCCCTTTAAAAGGATATAAAATGATTCGCCCTTTGTCAAGTGCGCTGTTGGGCTCTTACTAACGTGTGAGTTAAATATTCATACCGACGACCTAGTAGTTAAACAGTAAGGTTAAAAATAAAAAAACTGAAAGTATGAACGAAAGTATATAGAGGTATAAACGCTCATAAACGAAGCACTCAATGCCAGCGCGCTCCAGAAACAGTCTTGTTTTTATGAATGAATTAAATGCATCTGCTGTTCTTGTATGTGCATTTGTGCACAGCGTTGCAAACTGTTTGCCCCTAATACAGGCCCACTAAAAATACATTAGTTTAAATAGTACAATTATTAAATGAACATATTTCTATATTAGTACCTGTGTAACGTGTCCCCACAAAATCTCTGTCTCTCTCCTTTTCCAACAGACGTCCTGTATGGAGAAAAAGAAGCAAAGAGAGGACGACATAAGAAAAAAGAAATGGTGATGCGTCTTTGATACAAAAATACAAACGCAGACCTTTCAAATATAAGGTTCAAGGTTAAAGATGCCTCGCTTTACAGATTCGCTTTTCATTATGTATTTATGCTATATGGTCGCTTTGTGTTACAGAAAAAGAGCAAATGTGATACGAAATAATTTATCATTACTTTAATATCACAAAAACTATTGTTCTCCACTTCATTTATCCACATACCGCTTTATTTAACAGCATTATTGAACATATAGATGGCAACAGGTACAGAATTGATCTTTCAGTCCACATACATATTTATTTGCGTTATGTAACATATAAGTAACGTTAAGTAATGTTGTGCGTATAGGTGAGGGGTGCATACATTCCTACACACGTCTATTATATTATTATTATAAAATAATAATATTATTTTCTTAGATTAAAGGATTATTTAGTGCACGTCTGATATCCCTCTGTACAAAGTGGAAGCCATTCACTGGCACGCAGAAGGAACCGCACGTGGAACGCAGATATTCGGCCTTGTGATATATCTGCACCCCGGCCATAAGCATTAACATCGTCAGGCTCACAGGCCTTCATTTTATAAACACACAATTGAAATTACATTATTCTACATTATTCTTACATTATTCATTATTCAAGGTTTCTGTAACATTTCGTGCATTTACATTATCTGCCTATTCGTCCCAAAATAATTCATTTTAGTCGCGTATTTTTCTGTGGCTGAAAAATAGATCGAGTTTTGTCGCACTGCAATTTTATGCAGTTTTTAAAAAAGGGGTTTAATACAATCGTGGTGTTATTCTTAGTTCTGAAGTCTAAAAATTCAATCTGGTGCTATTCCTTACAAACTAAGTCATAAAGGTCATGAAACAAAAAGTCGAGTTTCTATTTGCTCCGTTATAACATCTGATTTGTAGATCATCCCTGATTTTATATTAGACTAGAAACCTATAGTCTAAGGGGTGATGTAACTTCAGACTGAATGAGTTTAGAAGAGAAACCTTATAACTGACAGCTAACCTATAAACGATCAAATCCCTTCGTTGCTTAAAAAAGAATGACAAAAATATAATTTACAATCATACGACTAAGTGTGATGCTTTATTTGAGTCTGAATAGGATGCATTCGACCCCTGCGCCCTGACAATAGCAGAGTCTCTCGGAAGCCAGAACCTACAAGGACCGCTACAATGCAACCTGTTCTGGGACTATTTCTGTAAATCTATTACTAAAAACACAAGGACAGCGTACTCGCAGTTGTATTTTGAGTGTAATCTATAATGCAGAGTTAAATGTTAGCTTATACTCACTCTCATCCACAGGCATCGACGATCACCAGGACGGACTGCAATGATAAATACGTGCGCGCGAGCTGCGTGCGCTCCAGAATATTGTCTGGCGCTTTGGTCCTCCGCTTCATGGCTGCGGCTCCGCGTGACGTTGCATTGGCCCCGTCCATTCAGCGCCTCCGTATCGGGCTGCACGCAGGCTTTTCACCCATATTTCCCATTGAGATGCCCCATCTCCTCCCCTACGGAAAGTGAAATGAGCTGCGCGTTGTCCCCCCTCCTATCATTCCGCGTATGAATCGTTTGTGGGCCTCAACCTGCAAGCCAAAAACATATAGCATCGTTTAAGCCCTCCCCTTATGACACGTAGCTGTTACAATTCGTCTCCACCCTCTTGAATTAGCAATGCAAGGTTTCTTAAATTTACAGACCAGCGTTTATTTCAAATCACCAATTTCAATACCACAATTCAAAAACATACCGACGTCTATGTGTTCCTGCACTGGATGAATAAAAATAATAAAACCTATGAAATAAGAGGACAAGAAAGTATGACCAACGTTTAATATCTAACATTTACAAATGTTTGATACGAAGTCTGACTGCTGCGTAAAGATCGCATTGACATGCATTATTTAAGCTCCTTATCCGACTCCCCAAGAAGGTCTTTTTTGAGTACAGTGGTGAAATAAGTGTCTTTGTCGGAGAACCAAGAACACATTGACTTTGAGACTCTTTTAACTGTAACCCACAGTATAAACTCAAGTGCACTGGCTCCCAGCAACCCTTTGTTTTTGCCTCTTTCTCTGTAAGTGTCTAGGAATGTGACCGCTGAATCGCCAGGGTGAAAGCGTGCAAATCAGCTTTAACCGTCAGGACCGGGAGTAGACCCCAGACATGGGGACAGAAAGGGTCTCGGTCGGTTGATTATCATAAGAATCAGATCGCTGGGGATAAAAATCTCCTTTGAATAAATTACTGGTTCAATAGGAGGCACGACTGCCAAATAGACAACTCTGTCAGAGTCTCGGTTCGTCTCTGTTCTGTTTCCTAAAACTTACACGTCTTCCCTAAACTCGCAACACAAATGCACTCCGTGACACAAAATCCATTGATTTGCGTCGGTTGTTTGTCTTTTATTCGGGTCTCGATACCACGCGAAAACTCCCAAAGGCACCAGGGGCATGTAGGCCTCGAGCCCTCAGTGAAAGCCAACCCGTCGCGAAGTAATGAGTTAGAGATAATGCGCCAAGGCAACGCGTCCGCCAAAGATGCTGTGAGAATCAGACCCAGTGTTCGGTGATGGCACGTCCCAGGGTCATTGTCAATTATCGAGCAACAACATGTTTCTGCTAGTCCATTTCATAAGCACATCTCAGCATTTCCCATGGGATTCCCAGGGGTGTCATCCATAAGAACTGTTTTAAAAACAAAACACATTTATGCTGTCATTCAGACTAGTCGTGAAAGTCATGTGATTTTAAATTTCAGGGACTAAAAGAAAGACGCAGAACTTACAAAACGTCCAAACCAAAATCACTTCATCCGGCATATAAAACGTATTAAACGTAGTCAGTGTAATTATAAATATGGTTTTAAATAAGATTAAATGATTAACAAAATCCCCTCCTTTTCCTGTGTGTGTGTGTGTGTGTGTGTCAACAGGTTTGTGTATAAGGCCAATTTAAAAATTAAAGTTGAAAATGCTTTAACAAAACGATAAAATATTTAAACCGACTTGTGTATTTGAGATGGTTTAACTATTTGCTAATGCTAATCTATCATCCAAATCATTTCTGTACTAACGTAGTAATATGTGTGCCAGAGACGTCGAAATTATACAGACGTGTGATTATAGAAACTGTCAGCTTGTGCTCCAGAAGTCAGGCCTTTGAGATTTACTTGTACTAACAACACGTGTTTCCAAAGAGGCGTCTGACCAACTCAGCAGCCCGATTTTCAGTGATGAAAGTGTGTTAATGTTGCTAAGGCTCTCAATGCGATTATGAGCAGTAAACACATGACAAGGATTGCATTGCAAAGGCTGACCTATTCTGTATTTCGCCTTACAGTTAAAACGTGAGCAAAGGGACGCGTCTTCTTTAAAAGAAGCTGGTCTTTCTTTTAAAATCGTGTAGATGCTGTCGAGAAGTCAATAATCCGTGCTAGTGTTTGTAAACCAGTATGACTGACTTTTAAGATAAAATAATGCCCGTGTAAATACATAAATTATGTTTGTAATCACGGTTTTTTTTAAGTTTATATATTTTGTAACTCAATTGGCGATAGACATGGAATAGATTTATGTGTATTAGGTGACTGTTCTTTGTTCTATTATGCAAAACATAATATCTAATATATGCAAAAGATACACGATCGTTTTATGCATTATTAGATGAGGAGATTAGAGAAGCTATTCTACACACATGGACTGCACAGAGACAGGTCAACGATTTTATGTGCGCGTGTCTGTGTGTGAAAATACCTGTAGAAGGACCATTTACATTCAAGCCTGCCTGTAGTATCTGAACACACGTACTGCAGACTTAAATTGGGGCAGGCTTTGGTTTTGAATTAGGATGCTGGACGGTTCAGTGTCCGTGACTTGATTAGCAACTCAAATCGTATCTTTTGTTCCCCTAAATCCAACAATATTGTACTTTTCTTCCCAGCACCACGCCGCATCTTCTCGGTTTATAAGGCTATTTATCAAATGTGTACAAATCTGAGAGGGTTCCCTTCCTTAGCCTGCCAGCTTCGTCATCAATAATTTCTCTCAGTAAGATTTTGTTTCCTTAAGAGGAGGACACTGGTCGTCTAAGACTAAGATTAAGTACTAATCTTAGTATTGTTACACTCCTTTAATGCATCAACGATTAACTTACAAACGAAAACGTTTAGAATCCTGTTGTCCTTTTGAGGTTTACGTAAATCCTAAGAACCATTTTCCCAATGACAAATCCCTAAGCCTGAAAAACTAAAATGGCGTTCTGACATCTCCCAAGCACAGCCTGACAGGGTTTGCAATTAACCCTAATTTGCATATGTAAATGACCTGGAAATTCGTTTGACTACAAAATGGGGCTGAATGAAACAGAAGACCACTCATACAGATATTGCACGACTTAATAAATACCAGGATAGATTTTAGATACTTATTTAACAGAAGTGCACAAAGACATTTCTCTCAGCAGTTTCAGCCTTCTGCTCACGTTTATTAAATCTATTGTCTTTAGTCTGGCACCGGATATTGCACTGTATCATGCAGCACGAGTTTAAAACTATGAAACGAAGGCATCTCGCTCAGCAGAGATAGTTTGACAGGTGTGGACTAATGCAGATTCAATTCCTCCATTATTGCGTTCATGTGAGTTGATCAATGACGTATAACTACGAGAAAACTACTTACTAGGTCCACATTTTCCTTAAATTAAGAAGTCAAATATAAAACACTGATAACAAACATTGTATGTGAGCATAAACAGTATAAACAGGCTACAGCTCCTTTAACGTAACCAAATTTGCACTACTGTAAAGGCTCGAGGAATGGTTGTTTTTATTTATTCTTTTATTTTCTTATGTTCATCTGTGCATTATGTTCTTATGTGCATCTAAATAAGTTACACTTTTTGGATTCCCACCAGTTGATGAATGTAGAATTCGATAAATATAAATAAATACATTTATAAATGCAGATTAAGGTGTTTTCTTTAAGAAATACTTATTAAACGATCAGATATAGTTACATATAGCACTTAAACGTTAAACTGGTATGTTATGTGGAAAAGAAAAATACATTCCTATAGACTTCATGTGACCTCTGCCATAACTGCAGCTCATTATATAACTATCACACCGGAAAATCGGCGTCTCTGTGCTGTTTTTTTAGAAACTTCGTTTGTTTAGATTAACAATAAACGAAA
This sequence comes from Yasuhikotakia modesta, assembly GCA_036877545.1. Taxonomy (NCBI): domain Eukaryota; kingdom Metazoa; phylum Chordata; class Actinopteri; order Cypriniformes; family Botiidae; genus Yasuhikotakia; species Yasuhikotakia modesta. The sequence continues at coordinate 35,134 of JBAJNP010002410.1, forward strand.
TATGTTTCTCTATGAACGAAAGCCTGAAAATAAATGCAGATTAGATCATTGGACGTTGAATTTGTGCCAGGCTAATACGTCTGTATGTTGGCCTGCGCGGTTCAAGTGCGTTATTGTGTTTGTGTGCACGCGCTTGTTTCGCCGGGCATTATAACTTATAACTTAGTTTAGTATTTCCAATATGCAATATGAGTCACAAAACATACAGTATCAAAATTATAACATGTTGTATCAATACAATAAATATATTGACGCCAATATAAAAATGTTTCTATTTGCATATTACCATAACGGTGTAAAAATCGTAATAATTCAACGCAAAGTTCGTGTTTACTGTTATAATAAATACTGTGATCTGACTCACAAAGTTATTTTATGTATTGTATAGTAAATAAAATAGGGTCAAATTCGAGGGCTATCTTCGTTTTATTTTAATGGAGAATAGCTGTTGTTTGACTAATCCTCTTAAAATAAACACTAAAAAGAAAAATATGTTATTCTATGTTATATAGATGTTATATAGCATGGTCCCTTGTACTGTCTAAAGCAGCCCCGAGTCGATAAGAAGGACCTGGATTAGACTAGACAAGTTAACAAAACGTGCTCGTATCTTTTTTACTCAAGACTTGTGTGTGAAAGCAAAATTTACAGACGATACAGAAACACAGAGGATAATTTAAGTCTAACTAGTTTATTTGTATTATGTTGATCACATATTGTCAAGTGTTAAAATGTTCGCTTGCATCAGTCCAATGTTTATTTAACATTAGTTAGATAATAACTGTAAATATAGCATTGAGACGTTGAATCAATTCTATCTTAAGTTGTGTTAAGTTGACTAGTAGAAAAGTCAACTATAAATTTCAGTGATGGCTACGCTGAAATTTATAGCGCCCCCTCCAACACGTTAGTTTGGCGCTGTCCGTGAAAAAGTGCTGAAGTCAGTCTGACTTTATCAGACATGTTGCCAAACTTGTAGTAAACAACTAATCTCATCGTTAGATGTAGTCTTTAAATTATAAGATATAAATTATATATAAAATATAAATGCTTAAGCATCATTTAAAATGATACTGTAAATATGATACTTTGTATTTAGGAACAAATACGTTCCTAATGCGTTCCCGGCGAGCAATTTCTGATCGTCTGGACTACATTAGGCTATACTACTGTATACACTATAGGCTATAGTTAAATATCGGGGTAAATAAAGAGATTTAATTGAACATTGGTTTAGATTGTCTAATAACAACAACACGTTATAAGAACGTCTAGCTTTCAGCCCTTCTCATGGCCCTTTTCTTATTACAAAGGCGGCCCAAATCTACTTCAGTATAGCCAATGTGAAAAGCGTTGCACAGCATGTTAACTATTACACATTAGAAAAGTACCTCAGTCCTCATGTGTACCAAGTGCACGTCTCCTTATACGTTGCAGATTATGGTACATAGTCCATCTCGTCATCTCCAGTCTGTAGGTTAGTAAATACAGTTCTCAAATACCACATTTAGTCACATAACAAGCATTTGCAATACACAATATTAAGCTCCCAATACAATTTACTGTGGCATTTTGCTCTTGGCAATCGTTTTATTGCCAAAGCCCCAGTTACTTCATCTGATCATATTTAATAAAGTAATACGCCTATTTAATATAAAAACGTTCAATTCCATGTTTTCTTTATAGCATTCCCTCAAAATGTGGTCCAGAAAGATCTTTGGCACTCGTTCAACACTGCTGGCGTTTATTTCTCCCTTTAAAGCTCCAGGTTTTATTATACATTAAGCTTTTTGCTTTACAAGCTTTACAAGTGTAATTACATGTAAAACAGGTATTTTGTGTTTCTTAGAAGAATCTTAGACTAAGTGCGTCATATCTGCACATGCGTACTGGGTTGCCTGTATGTAAAGTCAGCTTTAAAAACCCTAGTAACAATTTGCACTTTCTAAATACAAGTTTATTATTTAACATTTGTGAATAAGTGGACAAATAAAGCCAATTAATTTAACTCTACTTCTATGTCTTTTTCATTTTACATTAACAAAGTTTTTGTAACATTAATAAACGCAACATTGTATGTTAGTTATAATTAAAAATGTACATAGTATTACCTATATACATATAATGACCACATTAAAAAATAATAACTCACGAGTTCTAAATGTTATATAAATGCAATTTGGCAAATAGAGAAAATATGGCGCACAGCAGTGCGCATAAAACAGATTTTGCGCCTAGATTATTTCGCTTCTGCTATAGATTGTACACATCAAACATATGGCCTCTTAGAAGATGCCAGTTTAGTTGTCGATTGCAAAATAATTACAATTTGACACTTACAACTACACCTGCTTCCAAAGTAAATACATGATCAACTCTTAACATGTTCCAGTTAGGGCGTGTGTTTACAGGCTACCCCTTGCCAAGGAGCTACATAAAAAGCCTTAAGAAATGGATACATTTAGAAATAAAGAATAAAACCAAATAAAAAAAAATGAAAATAAAAAGAAAGAAAAAAACTGTGACGTCATTATTTACAATTTCCATTTGTAAAATGGCATTTCTGGTCAATTTCAAATGGCCTGGGTGCGAGTTTAAACTTCAGCTCCTGAGGGAGATTGGAGCCTATATAAACATAAATGCTCATTTGCATGCGCTATCCCACGGTGGAAATTACAATGCAGCGGAATTAATATGCGCATAAATTAAGACTCAGAGAGGGTTTTAGATCCCGCGCGCAGGCGGTCCTCCTAAAGAAGAATGAAGGGGCTCTGTTGGCTCAGGAACAAGCTGACTGTTCACACGCTAAATTTCAGTAGGAGGGGGCAACAAACCCTCCTTCCCATGCCGCTGCTGGCCTAGACCCACACAATACCCGAGCGAGAGAAGCAAAGATTAGTCAAACAGCTTTGAGATGTTTCTGATTTTATTCACAAAGACCCCAGATTACATTCCTGGTTCTCCACCCCCATTAATACGATTTAATAGACTTAAATAGTGTTAGTAACCAACACAAGCGAAGATCAAGTTTATGCTGTCCATAATTGTTACATTTACAACCAACCAATAGAAAATGCGACCGACTCCATACTGGAAACTTTGTGTCAAGACTTGTGTAAAACTTTTAGTGTTGTAGAATACAAGAGGTGACAAATGATGTAAACTGGAGAGTCTGGTCTAACTGAGAAGCTCAAATTCTATAGCTTTCAAGGACTATGTAAAAGTTACAATAATTTCGATTATTCAAGGGCACAAATTGGGTTTCCCAAGAGTACTTTCTATTACTCTTCTTTAATTCTGTCTAGTAAATTCACAACTGGGAGTCTGTAGGTCCACACAAAGCTTGAGCCTAGATTACCATCTGGTGGTAAAGTATTATTACTGCACAACACAGACTTATTTACGCTCCAGTTCCACTTCAGAAGTCATTTTAATAACAACAAACATATTACAAAAACTAATACTACAAAATGATATTGGTTTCATTATAGTTAGCGTGTTGCAACTGCGTTTTTGGTGCAATGACTCTATAACCACAATGTTACTACAAAAACAATGGTTAAACTATGGTTGCTTTAGCAAAACAATGGTTAACTTGTGGTTATTGTAACCATTGTTGTTTGATTTAAACTGTAGTAAACCCATGGTTCATTTTCGCAAGGATACTAATGAAAAGTGGTATTGCAGTAATACCACTTTTACTATGCTCTTAAAACCCCTATAGGGTATGCAAATACTTACTATTTATATACTTACTTACATCTCATATATCATGAACGTATACAGAACACAGGCTGACCTAAACATGTATAAATCTCAATGATTTCAACAATAATCATAGGACAAGTCATCAAATTGTATTACATACCGAAAGTCACCACTAGAGGTCACCACCGGCCCAAAAACTACAGCGATTTAAAGCTGAAATGTCATCTCATAATCGCTCGTTGTAACGTCATTAGTCTATAGCGTATATTTACATGACTTAAAACAGCACCTTTAGACTAAATGGTGTATTTTTTTATTTACGTGTCTTCATTTATTTATTTAATGTCATACTTGTTTATACAGTAACTCTATTGCGCTCTTATCACGGTGTGGCCACTAGAGGGCGGACGGGCACAAGCCAAACTTAATTGTGTGTGAATTGTTAATTCAATGTTCCTCAATTGCACACATACACTTTCAACTATAAACCAGATTTTATTAAAATGAATTTAGATTTTCAAAATTTTTGAATTTACAAAAAGTTATGCTACTGTTTTTTGTAATGCCTAAAGTCATTAAAATAATGAAATACTTGAAAAGATAAATTGAAGATAAATACGTAGATAAAGTAGTAAATACAAAATATTTGAACAACTTTTGTCCAACAAATCACTTTCTGTTTGCAACTTTTGTAAATGTAAATAATGACATTTATTGGTATCAGGTTCCTATAAATCATTACATAACACAACACAATGTTGTTCATGTTTTGCTTTGCTTTACAGTGGTGATGTATCTTTTTAGATGTTTTTTTAGATATATATCAGTCCATAAAGCTTTTCCACCGAATTCCTTCTGTTCTTGATTGTAATACTTACAGCAGCTCATTGTGGGGGTACATTTGATAGAGGCATGAGGGTTTGTTGGCTTTGTTGCCATAGATACACAGAGTTGCTAGGCAGCGGACAGGATGCTACGGAAGCCAAGTGCAGAAGATCAGCAGGTCACTGCAGAGAGGACAATTTTCACCCACACACCTTTCATCTGGATTAATACATTCAGAAATAAAGGAAAAGAAAAAGTGATGGGAGCGAGAAAAAAGAGGGAACGCGTTGATTGTGATATAGAAAGAGTTTCAAAGAGTGAGAGAGCATAAGAAAAAGAAACAACGAAACAAACAAAAAAAATCAAGAATCCATCTGTAAAATATCATTTCTTATCATTATTACTTCTGAAGAGAAACATTCCAGCATTGAAGGTACTGGAGCCACCGAACTTAACTTTAACTTTAACAGTACTGGGCCCAAAATCAACCTCATAACCTAATGTAGTTCCAACCTTATACACTGTCTCTACTACATAGCAAGTGATCAGAGAGAGGGCAACAGGGTGTCCATCTGCTGGTGTAAATGACCTTCACACAAACCCCAGTTCATAAGCTCCTTACATAAGGAGTAAAACTGAAACTAATCTCTCTCCAGCACAGGTAGGCCTACGTGTAAGTCTAAACTCTTCCAACTCCTTATTCTTTAAAGTAAATGCATGCTGTTGGAATGCATACAGGATTATAAAAACTGAGCATTATTTTTAATTTATTAAATAAGTTTGGCAACTTATTTAGCTAGCGTCATCAAACACAAAAGTACCCATTTGTTTTTACCCAACAACTATCTTTTGATAATGGCATGGATAAGCTAAACAGTCAAGGGCCTTTAAATGAAGTCATTTAAACTATCTATCAGTAATCTGGTTGCTTGTATTCAATGTATACAAACGCAGACAGGAGTTTCGCTTTTGACGGTCCTGTGTCTTTAAATGTTCCTCCATAGCGATGACGTACCCAGCTCTGATCCGACTGTGTGTCGCAAGTGCGTTTTCGTTACTTAATAATTGATGAAGATTGTAGTTGTTTTGTTGTGTTATATTAAAACATTTAAAACTCAATTCAATTAAATCAACCAACCGGTAGTTTCAATTGACTATAAACTCACTTACTGCACTCCGACATTTTCAATCTCGGCTGCATCACTCCCATTCCCTCTGTAAACACTGTATTCCTCCACGAAACATAGGACCTTCCCCCTTTATTTAAGGGTTTCTACCCATTTCTCGTACTTGGGACCAAGAACACCGGGTCTTATAATACAAATATATAATCATTAGTTCAAATAATTTTCTTTTAAACATTTTTTTGCGGTTAAAACTTTTTAAAATGATATAAATATATAGCGCACGATTTTAGTTCCAACTATGATTATTTTCGTATCATGAGCTTTGGAGAAACATGTAGTTGATGACGTAACCTATTAAACAGTGGACGTCTGATGTGATTGTTTTACACATATTGTTTAATTACTCATTACACAGAATGGCATTTTTACGGGATGCATTTTTGAATATATCATATAATCACTTCTAAAAGTTGTCACATTCCCGTTCTATAATAAAAATACAGGAAAATAAGGAATTTTATAGGATTTTGTTAGCAAGATGGGAAGGCGGATGAATACATAAACCGCTTTAGAAGAATCTCTTCCTACTGCACCTTGACCCCGCCCACAGCTCTGCTTCCACATGCAGCGGTCCCTGCACTTGTAATCCGATTGGATAAAATTCACAAAGCTCGTCTCTGATTGGCCGCGTATCTGTCTATCATCGTGCATTGCCAGTCATGGTGGATAGGACACTTTGTACATGGAGGTTTTATGACTGTACGGGCTAAATAATAACCCTGATCAGGAGTTAAGGATTTCGCATATTATTGCTGACAATTTTTCGATATTTTTTATTTTCTTGCCTGGTTTGGTCTTCATTGCACTTGTTTCACGCGTGCAGGGCCGTAAGATTCCTGGTGTTTATCGCACAGATGTGAATCTAGTAGCTGCTCCTGGTAAGTCGTTCATCTCGTCTAACTGAAGCTTTTAATACCGACATTTCTTACATTTGTGTTTTAAAAAAATACCTTGATCGTAAAAGTGAGGCTCTTTCGATTTCATTCAGACAGACATCATTCAGAGTCGCTAATGCGTCTTTTTATTACATCAGAGAGAAAAGGACTCGCGTCTGAAATGGAAGCTGTTAGGAAACTGAGTTTAGCCTTTAAATAACCAATAGGCAACAATGATAGAAGATGTTACTCAATATTTAACATCAGTAAATATTTACGAATCGTGACATACTGCGCTGATCTGAAAGCTGGTCGTTGTTGTGACGGGCTGTCAGATTTAGTCGGTGTTTGAAATGTCAACGTGATTTTGATGCAGTCGCTGGCATTTTGGCTTTATGTGCACCGTGACTTAACCATTACGATAGTACGTGTTATGTGGTGTAACTTGCATACTATTGACTGACGTGATCGTTTTTAGGTGGGTAATAAATGCTTGTTTGGAGTGGTCTGAATTTTTCAGCCACTCGCATGTCAAGTTTGGTTGATCCCTCTCACGGACTCCAAACAAAAGTTTGGTTTGACATACGAGGATATGTGACACCACCCTCTCACTCTCTGTTGTGCAATAACGTGTGTTTTTGTGAACTTTATGTTATGATGTGTTTTACCTAAAAGTCTGATTGTTGTTCTTCTTTAAGTATTTTAAGAGAAGAAACGTTCGCTGATAGGTGACAGTGTGACCTCAGTCTCCAATAGCTAACAAAATCCTTTAGACTAAAGTTTCCTAAAGTGAGTTTGTCCTGCAAGCTTTGCTGTAAAGTTATGTGTGTGTGTGTTGCTGCTGTCATTATGGGCCGCATATCATAATGAGTTGACTGTCTGGGTCGTGCAAACAGATACTGTGGTGTTGTGATGCCCTGCGGGGTGTTGTTTTTATCACCAGAGACTATTTTCGGTGGAAATGTGCTGCTTTCTAAAGAGATCATTTAAGATATTGTTGTATTGAAATGATTAGGTTGAGTTGTGGATGTGTTTGTGACAGACACGATCACTAAGGCTTATTGCAGCGAGGCAAGATAATGCAAAATGTGAGTGAACAAAACTAGATTATGTCAGATTATGCATAACAGCTTCACTGGTAGCAAGACTTAATAATATAATATTCTTGATTTGCTCCCTTTTAATCACCTGTAGGGATTTTCAACAACATGGGGTCAAAATAATGACTATTTGTCCTGGCTCTCTGTAGAGTCTGTAGCTTCTCACGTACACAAATTTATGTCTTTATTTTGTTACATGTGTCAGATGTCTTCAGGTTTGTATCACTTTGTTGTCTGTGTGTGTAGTGAAACTGAAATGTGTCTCTAATTGCCCAAAGTATGTTCAGTTTATGAACTGTAATTTATTTTCACTTAGACAACCTCTGAGGCCTGCAGTTTCTCTCTGCTAGTATTTGATTTGAATTGGTGTGAACTTTAGCCAGCTGTGGGCCACTGTGTTTTCTTGTCTGTATATGAAAGACCATTATGTGCATCTGAACAGCCCAGAGAGAGGGTGTGAGAACATTTTGCACCACGGACACCTGTTACAGGACATTACGTAAATATCACACCGTGTTATTCATGAGCACATGTAGAATTTTGAGATTTTAGAATTTGTTGTTTGGTTCTGAAGTCAATAGCTAATAATTTATACTCAATCTATGGTATCAGGTTGCTGGTTCGATTCCAGCACTGGCAGGTAGCAACTGAAGTGCCCTTGAGCAAGCCACCTAACAACCGATTGCTCCCCAGGCGCTGCAGGGATAGCTGCCCACTGCTCTGGGTGTGTGTGTGTGTTCACGACTTGCAGTGTGTGTTCACGCCTCACAAAGGTTGGGTTAAAGGCAGAGGTCACATTTCATTTATGGGTAACCGTAACTGACAAATACATTTCACTTTCACTTTTATCATACACACAAACATCTGACTAAAACAAAACGCACTGTAAGGTTATAGAGCTGGTACAACTCATGATGGGCTCATACCACTTCAAAATGGCTTCAGTGGGGATACTGGCTGTGCTTCTGGTGAAGTGGAGCACAGTGAGGAGCCACGACTCCTCAGAGAGCACACAGACCTCCTTCTCAGTTAATCTGTCCTCCAGCAAGCTCTTAATTGAGGCATCATCTGTTGATCTTGGGGTTAAACATCAATTAAGGTAATGAGCATCGTGCAGTTGAGGCCAGAGACGAGACCAGGGTGGTTTTGGAGTTTTGACAGACAGTCTGTTGATAGACTCGTCATATAAAGCTAGAGAAGAAAACATGAATGTATTATTTACAGATCATGATCATCGGGATTTGTGAAATCATCTTCCACAAAAGATTCACCATGGTAATATGTAATAAAGTAACATTCATTGCCACATCAGTAATAAGAATTATGCTTTTAAAGTGTTAATTTGCTTGTTTTAGGATAAGTCTTTATTTTACATTAAAGTAAAGCTTGAGTTAAGAATCATTAATTGTCTCAGAACTCCATACCAGTGTCTGTCTCTGAGAGACTGCATGAATTTGACAGGTTGATTTGGAAAGTGTAGGAGCTTTGAACTGGTTTAAGCTGTTTAAACTAGAGAAAAGGTGGTTAATGGTGATGTAATTGTGTCATTTTACTGAGGAAAGAGCAGTTGTATTCCTTATAAAGCCCAGCCCCCCCCCCCACACACACAAGAACCTCTTTTTAAAATGAGGCTATTTAAAAGACTTCAGAAAAGCCTAAACTTCACCCTTTGAGTATCTCATTTAATCTCTTTTATGTCTTTTCATCTACATATTATAGTAATAGTGGGCCTATTTTGTGGTTTGGTTGAGCTGCTGTAGAAAGTCGTATTGCATTTTTAAGTGACTGATTTTCAAAGCCACGCCTCCTCCAGTAGTGTCTGGAAGGATACAAATACATCGTTTGACAGGCAAGTAGGACATCCAATTGTTGCATTCTGACCGAACGCAATGATTGGACAAGCATTTTATGGTCCTGTTCCTTCCACAGAAGATATGTAGAAATATAAAGATATTTAGACATTTACTTATTAGGCTGTAAATAGACTTAAAACCAGCGTATTAAAACATGTATCTGGAAAAAAAATCACCACCCACATTGTTAATTAGTAGAACAGCATGAATAATTGGTCTGCATGTTTATATCAGGTAAATGTCTTAAAATCATTTGACTCTGCAGGACACCTCTTGAATTATTATTATGTGAATGATGAAATTGTTGCTTTGATGCTGGCTAACAGTTTAATGTTTGATTAATGAATGTAGGCAACATTTGTTATGCTTGAATGGTTTTACATAGTTCCCATGATACTGGCTGTTTAAAGTCATAAATCAGACATATTCGGTTGAGCTCAGGTTTATCATTGTTATCAGTAATATTGAATACCTTAAAAATCCCCTCCAGCTGGAATCATATGTGCTGTCCTCATTCTTGCTATTCTGTTAAAATGGGAACGAATGAGAAACTGCAAAATCAAATTTAGTTTATTTTTAGATTGGGATTAATTTACTGTCAAAGCATCTGTTCTAAATATGGTCAATTGTTGCTCCTTTCAGTTTTTTTTTAAGTAAACCAGAATTTTCCAAGAGTTCCGAATGTTCTGGAATTAACAGCCTTATTGGTCCTGGAATGTCATTTCCTGCAGCCAGTCAGATTGTAGGATTAGGTTTAGGACTGGTTTGGAGCTTGTTTGTGATTCTTATTGACCCGTTATTGTCTTTTTGTAGTTTCAGGGATTGTGGTTGTGTCAGGAGCGGGGGTTAGAACGTTTTATCAGTGTTACCCCATTACCAACAAAAGATCAAGATTCAATTCTTTAGAATGCTTAAAAATGATGAAAACAAATGATACTCAAAGTAAATATTTGAGTACTTTATCCAGATTTGTGTTTGGAAATTATGTGTTGCTGGATAGATTTTTAAGTTGTGTGAAACGTCAATGTATGTGTGTTTGATTAGAGGTCAGTAGGGTCATGACCTTTATTCGGCACAATAGATGAAGCACCACATGACGTACATAAAATGTATCTTCATGGCTGAGGTTATATGTTTCAAATAGGAACTGCGACATATAAGCTTTTGTCTTAATCAGCTTTATTGTGACAAACGGTTGAACGTTTGTTTGGTTAATTTGTTTGCTTAGGTCATTTAAAGACTAAAATTCTGGTAACAGCTTTCACTTATTGTATTTAATGAGTTATATTCACTTGTATTTTAGAACATGCAGTACTCAGTTTGGTATTTCAGCTGAATTCTGCCCCTGACGTGAAGTCCATAGCCTGTTCTTTCACCTGTCGTGAATTCGGTGAGATATGTATGACGCTGTGAAAACGGCAGATTGCCTGTCAGCTCTCTGTCAGTGTCTGGTTTTGTGTGCCTTTTCTTAAGAACAAAGTAGAGAGCTCAACGCTGTCATCATTTCAGCGCTCATCTTGTGTAACCTGTGCAAAGCCAACGCAGATATTTCCCTCAGGAATAGTCACACAAAGTCATTTACTGCAACCTTGTGCCTAGTTTTGCAGGGTGATGTTAAAGTCAGTGGAGAATAAGAGCCTAATGATTCGAATCCCACATTCATATAAAGACAGGTAACAGAAACTGCTATTCTTCTTGTATGTAACTGGCTTATGACAATGTTTAGCCTAACATAGAGATTAGCTGTGCTTCACGTTCAGGGTTATTTAGTAAAACCCCGTTAAAAGGGTTTAACTCGCACACGTACGGCATCCGTAATGCATCCGTAATGCAGTCTGTAAAACGTTTATGAAAAACAATACAGGTTGTTGCAATTTTTGGTTCTGTTTTAGCTAATCTAATTTAAGACAGTCTGGAGTAGCAAGTAGCGAAGCATAAAAATATGGGTTTGGTCACGACTAAAGAATATTGAACTTTTTAATGATGTTTGTATGTCTTGTAGGTCTTGTTTGTGTGTTTACAGGGCTCTACAGCATGTTTTTAATATTTGCAAATCTAATTTTGACTTCAGTCTACTCTAGTGCCATTCGCTACATGTCACAAATGTTCTGAAGTAAGCATGCAAACAGCTCATTTTGTGGAACATCGCCTCTGTTACAGTTACCCTGAGAGGGCGGCACAGTGGCACAGCCCAGTGTTGACTGTGTTGGAAAGTGTTAACACAGGCTAACGGGGTTACAGTGGCGTGAGAGCAAGGGTTGGCCGGCACAGCTGAAACAGCACGCGCGCGAAACCGTACACCCCTGCGTCTCTCTCTACGCTTATTTTGTGTCCTTATTACTTCGTCTTTTGATCTGATTTATTGCCCGTTCTTTGCTCTTTTTTTCACCCTAACAGTTCTGTTCATCTTTATTTCGCTGCTGTCTTGCTCCCTCTGTCTGGCTCTCTTGGGGCGCCACGGTTCTATAGCGGTACAGCTGTGGTTCTTGTCTAGAGCCATCTGCACACATTGTCTCTTTCACTCTTGAATCTGAGTGCAACGATCTCCGCCATGTTTTAATGGAAGATTGCTGGCTGGCCTCGTCTCATTACAGGAGGTGCAGGCAGCAGTATGGAGAACTGGGAAGTGTGCCAGGGAGCGAGGAGGGACGGGAGGGGAAAAAAATCCCCTCTTTTTCCTTCCAGTGTGACATGCTTTGTGTGTGTGTGTGTGTGTAAGAGAGAGAGAGAGACTATTTACTCATGTAAGCATGCATGCTTCTGTCAGATGAAGCTCTGAATGCTAGCTTAACCTGCAACAGCATTGCCTGCTCAGCCAATCAGATGGGATGTTTGTTTATAGAGGTGTTTAAAATATCTCATCATGTTAATGTTTAGTTTCGCATTGTGAATTTAATTGATTTATTTAGTATCTGTTTTTTCTTCGCTGTTTTCCTCTGCGTTAGCAACTCTTATCCCTCACACATAAACCTTTATACAGCTTTCTCATGAGTCGCCTTAAGCAAGGATTTTGTGAATCTTAACCACTTTGTGTTTCCTTTGGGGGTTAAATTCAATGTTTATATTATTCAGATTCTACACAAGCACTCTTCTAGTCCTGAGGGCAGCAGACAGTGTTTTGCTTTTATTTTCTTCATAGAAAATGCTATCAAGTTTTTATCAAGTGTGTAGCCTGCATGATGGAGAGCTGTTGAAGAGTTTGACTTTATTTATGCGTCTGAATGTTTACAGCATGTCTCAGTGTTCATTTATTGTTGAATTCATCTTTGGCTACTTTTGAAACAATTTACTTGATGGAGTTAGGGTTAGGGTTAGGGCCTGTTAATTACCACATGTGTTCTAATGTCTTTGTAAGGGCATAGAGATTTATTAACCAAACAGAAACACTTTTTTATTGTTTGTAAAAGGGATATTAACAGGACAGTGTCATTGCATGAGAAATGTTAACAAATTTTGACACTAAATAGACAGAGACTAACAATTTTGTTCAGCGTTTACTTTTAAGTTTGGAAAGAGTATGAGATTTTTTTTATCAAATATCAGACAAAAAGTTTGAGAAAAATGAGAGAATAAGTGAGGAAGACAGAAAAACCCACATCGTAAAATAAAAAAGCTGCGACAGAGGAAGGATTTACCGCAGTTCCTGTGAGGTATTAACAGGTGTGACTTGGAAGTGTAAAAAGCTATAGGAGAGATCAAGGGGTGTGTATGTGTGTGTGTTTGGGGGGGGG
>JBAJNP010002411.1:4498-48406 GCA_036877545.1 Yasuhikotakia modesta
CACACACACACACACACACACACACAGCTTTAATAATATCATATTCCTTGTAAAATGAGGCTTGTGAATTAGCATCAACAAAATGGATACCACAAGAGTGGCAACAGCTATCAACAGCAGTACAAGTCATGAGACCAATCGAATCTGACCTGCTGTTCGGTGCTTGGTTGCTACGGCTGGCATAATTTCATGCCAGTCTGTTGCGGCCAAGCTTGCCAGCCACTGTTATGTGTATTGTGTTTACTAGTTAAGGGACTAGTGTCAACAGAGACCCGCTTACATTATTTATAAGCATCTATATTGTACACTTAAGTATAAACTTGTCAAAAGACTTGTTTTGGTGGTATCCCAGCTAACAGGAAACGTTCCCAGATTGTTCCCAGCTAACATTCTGTAGAAGTTCTCTCAAAGTATCAAAAAACATTCCTGCAGTAACATCAGTAGAGCTTTTGTAATATTTATGTCATATCAAAAACGTTATTCTTAAGTTGTTAGTGGAACATTTTAAAAATGTTACAAAATTTAAAAAGTTTGATTATTGTTAATTTTTTAATGTCGCATCAATAACATCAATACAGCATCTAAAAACTGGATGTTTTAAATATTCCTAGAACTATAAAAATAACATTTGTAATGTTTTTGCTTCTTAGTGGAAACATTAGGGAACATTTTTACAACATAAAATTGTTAATAGCTGGTTAAAGGGGTTTCTTTGCTCTGTTGGTTAATATTGGCTGTTTTCTTAAGAATATATTAAAACTTAAAGACAACCTGCAGTGTTTATCTGCCATGTCAGTAACATATATAAAAAAAGAAAGAGCTCAAGAGAATACTGAATTCTTCTGAAGCAACGTGTTAATGACATCTTCCTGAAATGTTGGGCCTAAATGGTTGCTGGGCAGGCTTGTGTTGTGTGGCAATGGCCGGTTAGCTTAGCAGAACTGCTCCGTTTCAGCTTGTAGCAGCTGATTTCTGTATGTCAGCAGGTGCAAGTCAGTCAGATTCGCAAAGTGTGAGAGGCTAAGGGGTCCATTTCCTGTAATTTGTTCCAAAATTTCCCTCAGATTCCCTCACTTAAATAAACACACAAACATCTTTGACTCCATTTCTGAAATACGACCACCTTTCTGTTTTTCTTCTGTTTCTTTGCTTTTCTTCTGTTTTGCACTATACATTTGCTGACATGTATTTAAACCGAAACAGGTATATATTATGGTACATAAGATATTCAGATTTTGGATTCTTATCTGAAGGCAGCGATTCAGTCTATAATTGGTTTGTTGTGCTGAGTTGTCAGAATGGAGGACAACCTCATTTTGAAATTCAGCCTTGAAAACACAACAAAGCTCTCTTTGTCAGGTCCACAAATCCAGCCTGATCTACATCCGGTGACAAATATATTCTGCGCTCAAATAAATCTGGTTCATTTGAAATTGTGATAACTTTATTTCTCACACATTTCACCAAAGACGAGCGAACAGTCTGACAGCGCATAACCAAGCCCTGAAAACAAGACAGGAAGATGCAAAACTTCCAGAGTTTAATAGCTCTATGTGGATTAGTTGTGATTATGCAGCTGTGCATGGAGAAGCTCGGCATTCCGGGATGCTAGACAGCTAGTTATTGGCGGACGAATGGGAGATGGGAGAGGCAGTTGGTAAGGAAAACATGGAACACCTGTGTCCTGACACCAGCCTCTTTCACATCTGCTCATGTTCCTCAACGTCTGAGACCTTCACTCATCACTACAACCAAACCAGCCACAGCTCAGAAAACCGAAACACTCTACAGCTGCTCAGTACTGCTGCTTATGAAGAATTGTTACAAAATTAATGCACCCAAGCTATTCCCACCAATTATATTAAATGTGAATTGTATAATTTCAGCTTCACCTGCAGCACCAAATAGAATTAGAAAGATAATTATTCCCAAAAACACTCCTATGTGCGAGACAGCCCCTGTCTTTTGCTATTTTAGCCCCACCCCAGACTCACGCTATTGGTTGAGGCAGAATTTGATATCGGATGGCTTAAGCAAACAAATCATTGTGTGCCACTGACCCACTGTGCTTAAATAAAGATAATCAATTGGCTTATACAATTCAACTTCAACACGTTTAATACAATCAGAGCTAAAAATCAACAATCGTTCTGTCAAGCTGTTTCTTCACGACAACATTATCAGAATGACACCAAACTGTTTTCTTTGCTTTATTGCCTTATTCTGTGATTTTAGGCAGGTTGAACTGAAGTAGTTTAAGAGCATTGAGAAGCTCTCAGTGTGTCTCCAAATATACACAATAATCATAACTGACAAAGTAATGATGTTTATCATTAGAAATTAGACACGAGTTGATCATAAGCTGACTAGAAGGAACTTTAAAAAGGAAAAGCCAACAAACTAATTTGCCTTTTTTATATTCAAACTTGGTATAATTTAGCCACCTCATGTAGTAATAGTGTAGCTTCTGATTCCATTGTTGGGCATTAATTACCACACAGCTATGGAACATACCTCAGACCTCCCTGCATGCCAAGCAGCTCATTTCCTGAAGGACACGCTGCGAATAAAAAGGATGAACTCTGAGGGCAGCGAAGGCCGTCGAACGCTGTCTCACCCAGTCCCGTGGAACATCAATTCTTATCATTCCAGCTTTGGGTAATTATAAGTAATTAGCAGCACAGGAAGTGGTATTTTAATGAGTCTCATTCTCTGCCCATGGCCTCATCTCAGAGTATCCGGTGGCCGGTTCACACCGGGCGCAGGACGAATTTGGTCTGGACAAGGATGAATGTTTCATTCACATTTAATCTCCTTTCTCTTCTTCCTCTTAGAGAAAAGAATTTAGGGTTTTGTTTTTTTCACAGTTTTACACTGGTGTTAGACTTATTGAGGCACCAGCTAACAACTTTAGGTTGTAAGAATGTTTTAGACCTTAAAGAGAATGTTAAAAATGTTATTTTGAACACTCCAAGTACATTTTATTTCAAACATTTTTCACATAATTTAAAACATTTTTGATACTGTAAAGTTTATAAACCATTCCACTAACTACATTTTTAATACATAATAAATAACAATTAAAAGTTATATTAAACACATTTGCAAGGATGTTTTCTGATAGCTTTGAGAGAACTTTTATAGGACGCTCTCCATTAGCTTAAGAACCTTATAAGTTTGCAATCTGTTTGTTTCATAAACAGCCTGGATGCTTGCGACTGACATTTTGCCTGGAAACAACATCCTCATTAACATAATTCATACTCAAACTGTAATTAAATACACATTTCTTGCTTCCAGTGTGTCCAGAAGGGAGAAAATCTTTGGCGTAGCGTGGGGCATCTCCCAGTGCCCTTTCCCAACACCTGAAACCTCAGCACAAATATAATATTTTCCCTCCCTTTGGAGTGGAAATGAGATGCTGGCTTGGTCATTAGTGTATGGTAATGAGGTAAAAAAAGGCAAACAACCCTAAGCCCTGTTGGTTTTGTTAATATTAATAATTAATGTCTGATTAAGTGGCTAATTGCATCGGAAAGGTCAATGTCAGCGCAAAGTCCGTTGATGTCGGCAGATGAGTCGAGTAGAAAGCGGATGACAGAGCGGCGGTGTTGACAGTCGTCCCAGGCGTTCTAACGCTCCGCTGGCAGACCTGCCCGAGAGATGCTTTCATTCCCATGATGCCGTGACCAGTAAGTGCTGAGACAGGAGTGCTGTGCTCCCTGAAGGCTTTGGCTGGCATCTGTCACATTGCACTACTAACACACGACATGTGGATGGCGCTGACTGAGGAACTGAAAAAAACAGTCAGGAGACACTTATGTCCCAGAGAGAGAAAGAACGAGAGACAGCAGGAGACAGAGAAAGAGAGACAAATTGGCGCAGCCATGCAAAAATTATGGTACAGTGAGTATATCAATGCAAAAGATACACACATTTTGGAACATGCACACACACACACATACACACACATAGTTACACTTTTTAGTCATGCTCTCTGTTCTAAATGTGACCTTCAGAATCACTTTCTTCTGATCCATAAAACCAGTTTTATGTTCCTGCTGTGCAAACAGTATCAGTAAAGGGTCCGGTCTGGGTTATTGAAATCCATGTCTTCCATGGAAGTCTCTGTTGCTGCTCTGTGTAATTATAAAACTCTCAGCATGGAGCTTATAATAGCCAAGAACTGTGATCTGACCGTAATCTTGTAGAGTCATTTCATTGCTCCCTCTTGCTCTCCTCTTTTCTCTTATCTCTCTGTTGACCCCCCTCCCTCTTGAGGGTCTCCGTTTCCACCAGAACTCGCTTCTGTGATCTTCATAATCAGAGAACATGTAAAAACAGGAGATGTGATGAGACAATCTTTCTGTTGAGACCTGCTCTGTGCTTCTACATCAGTTAGGTGGACCACAGGTGGCCTGGTTCTCGCTCGTTTCTCCAATGCTGGTTATTATTAAAGCAATAAATCACAGGAGAGTTGTGCACTATGGTGATTTTACCACCGTTAAAGGGTATTCTTAGGCACACTGCAAAGCGAAGGGTTTAAAATCCCCTTATTGACCATATAGTCATTGGTTTGAGTGTCTTATTGCCGTTTATATTCAGCTTTTATATGCTGCAGTTTAATACAAAAGTCAGTGTTTCATAAACAGAAATTTTATTATTAATAACATGTCAGAATATAAATTCTTCAAGTAATTCCTTAAAAATAACAATAAACATAAAACATTTAAAACCAGCCTTAGCTGGTTTAGATGGTGTCCCAGCCTGGTTTTTCCTGGTTTAGTAGTTTAGCATGCTAGCTTTAGTGAGTTTTGCCTGTCAGCTTGTAAAATTGGTTTTAACTGGTCAGTTGGAAAACCAGGTTGACCAGCTTTACCAGACTGGGAGGCCCAGCCTAAACCAGCTATTTCCATCTTAAACCAGCAAAGACAAGAAAACCAGCTTAGGCTGGTTTAAGGTGTTTTTATAGCAGGATGTAGCTCATCATACAGAATTGAGTTAAATCTGTTTTTAAATGCAAAATAAATGTCCCAACTGGAAGCGAGGGGTCGTGTATCATTCTGATGAGGTTTATATTGCAATAATGACTGACTGCACATTTTCCTGCTAATTACACAGCTACTTACTGAATACATAAATGGACATGAAATATTGATTTGGCTTGAAACTATTTGATTATGTGAAAGAAACCACAGTAATTTAAAACTAGTAAAAGTACTGGTTGCTAAGAACACAAGCCAATTATACAGTTTAGCAGCCATTATATTAAAACTTTACCTCAGATGGACCAATCAGAATTAAGTATTTGAGTGAGGCGCACAGGTAATAATATTAAATGCTGAATGCATTGAATGACACACAGAACTAACTTCTCACTACATTTTCAAGCTGAGTTGACTCCAGTATCAACATGAAGGCTGATTACATGCCTGTAATATATACTTTCCTCCGTCCATGTAAAAAAAACTATGCATGTGTTTCTCTGAAGTGTCTCTTTGTTCTCAGAAAAGTAAAAATGAAGCATGTTCACAGCGTTGGAACATGGTGTTGCGGTGACTTTCATTAACAAGTAACAGCAGCTGACAGAGATATAAGTACAAAAATAGAGGATGGATTAGATGCGAGGTATAAGGAACCAACACACAGACTGATATAAAAACTGGTCAAGGTCTAAATGTAAAATAAATCTGTGGTTTTTGTACATATAGAAAACAGATCTGTTTGCTGTTGAGACAGTTTGTGCCTTAAGGGGTCACGAACGTGGGTGAAAAAGCCATTGTAATTGTAAATTCAGCACAACCATTATTTGTATGTGTTTTAAATGTACAGTTAACTTTTGTGGTTGTATTGTACAGATGAACTCCTTCACACAAACCCCATCTCCTGCATTTGTGTGTTCATTATAATCCCACCAAAGGGTTAATTGCTTCTGTGACATCACATGCACATGTATTCAGGGGCTATAAAGTTGCCAAGCAAAACCAATCTGCCGTTTTTTTGCCTTGAACTTTAGGGGGAAACTCTGAACAGAAGGACTAACATGTTTAGTCGCTGAGTGTATTGAGCAAATGTGTGTGTTTCTGTGTGTAAAGGGCACAGAGGTTTCCAGGGGGTCCGGCTTTGAGTGACAATATTTGCTAAACCCAGTATGCAGTTTGGTTGATTTAATCTATGGCTTATTTGGACAGGAAATAGTTGAACATTTAATGACCTGCCCAAATGTCAAAACGATAACATACGAGACACAAGGCAGCACAAGGAGCCAAAACTAAATGTGACAATCATGAGTAAATGTTTACAGCAGCATTTAATAGTTTTGCTGCCTGTCATACAGTAGAAATGTGTAAAGAGACGCTGGAAAAAACTAATTGGAATATATTCATTGATATGCATACATATATACACATTTACTTAAGTAGCAACTTTGTCTCAAACGCATCTTCTAAAATTCCTTACAAACCAACTGTTGGCATACAAATTGTATCTTAGTCTACTATATAGGAGACGTGAGATTACTGGGATAAAAATATGAAAAGTAGGAGACTATCTGTTTTCCTTTTAACCACGTCACTGTCTGGAAGAAACAATTTCTATAAAAAATAGCTTTTATATTATTCTTCTTATATAAGACTGACCATTTGTATGGATTTAGCTGCAAGTTATTCAGTTGCCAGGACCACCGTGTGCTAGACACACCACTATAGAGTTACAGAAGAATTGCTGATCTTTAAATTGTCTTCAGTCATCCAATAAAGATGCTACAGGGAGCAGAAGGCCCCTGACACAGAGGAATTGGCTCCTATGTGGTGCGTTTACAATGTCCCAATCACTCACTCATTCCCTCCTTCCCTAGAGAGGACAGCAAGATGTGAAGATGCCAAACTTTAACAGAGATTCCTTCTCTGGACGCATTCCAAAAGCCTCAATCCAAACTCGGAGAGGATGGGAAAACGAAGGCTGTATGGGTCACATTGTGAGACTCATCCTTTTAAATACAATAAAAAACAAGCAAAAGATCCAAAAGTGAAGCTTTTATTTACTTCAATAACATAAAAGACTTCTCAGTTTTAGTGCAAGTGTGATTAAAGCTTTCAGTGTGAACACAACCTCTCAGAGAGCCAATGCTTGCGCCCTTGTTTCTTGCACCACGGCCATGTCAGTTGTTCAGCTACAGCAGAGCTCATTTTCACTTCCATATTCCCAGATGAACTTAGTGCTTTTGGGTCACAACAAATCCGGCTCCACCCCCTGTCTGCATCTGTTCACATACGCTACACACTTTCTCAACATTCTCACCACAGAAGAAGACAGCTGAGCGCATAAAACCAATAACATGTAACGCCATAAAGAAAACATGTTGCATCTCTTGGATTAATACGTTTTTATAGACGGCGGAAAACGTATGTAAAATGTGAATTTAATGGAGAGAGAAATAGGAAATGAGAGTAAGTGCCGCGCCAAGGACAGACATTAGCTTGTGTCAGGGTTCTAATGGACGGAGCTACTTTTCTGTGTCACGGTTGCCCTCTCTTCTGATGAATTGGTAGGTTAGCAGCCTCTCGCAGTTTGTCGGCTCTGTGAACCCAGCGAATGTTCTCAGAACGTTGGCTAATGTTCTCTACAAGTTTTCACAAAACAAAGACAAAATCACAAAGTTATTAAAACATTCTTGCAGTAACATTAGTAGAAATGTATGTTCCAATGCATATGAAATTATAAAATAAAAATGACATGAAATGTTACATAGCATATGAAGCAGTAATACTAATAAATGGACTAAAAAAGGACTGGACTAAATTAAAGTGCTAAAAACGGATGTTTTGAAAACCCTTTTGTTACATATTAGAAGCATTAGGGACTCGTTCTTACAACAATTGTTAGCTGGACACTTTCTGCTTGACTCTGAGGAGTTTGGCTAATCAGAATTTACTAATGCCTCAGCACCCATCGTTTGGGCCAGACATCAAGACCTCACATCACCAAGGGAACTTGATTTCAATCACTTTGATTGTATTTGCATTTTCTTTGCTTAATTCATGTCTTTGAGGGGCTTTTCTTTGAAAGTACGCAGAGCACAAAATTATGAGACTCACTGGACCTCCTCACATCAAGGGATTTTAAAGGCACGGTACTGGAAAAATCAGACCAGCAGAAAAACAGGAGAGGCGTGTTCTGATGAAGTTCTGATTATAATGTGCAGAGTCTGATTAAAGAATCGGTTCACCTCCAAAAAATGAAGATTCTGTCATTATTTACTCGCATCCTGACGTGTCGGCCGCAGAGCAGAAAAGAAGACTTCTGCTGCTGTTTTTCACAGAGACATGTTTGTGGTGACCACATCTGTCAAACTCCAAAAGCTAAAAAAAAGTAATCAATACACCAATTTTCTGAGGTTTTCTGAAAATCTCTGAGGGAAAAACAGATAGTTCAGACAGACTTTTAAGGACACAAAAAAAATCACATGTGACAAAGCAACAGCTCATTCAATGTGTACAATTTTAACACGTGTGTGTTCCTTGAGAATCGAACCTACAACCTTTACACTATTAATGCAATGTTTTGCCAACTGAGCCACAGGAAATATAAATTAACAAGTCAGAGTGACATCAGAGGGAACAAACAATGCCAGAATGTTAATGTTTTCGCTTTAGCCACTGGTAGCTTAGGTGTGTCTAACGCTTTAGGTTACAGGCACTCACTGAGCTCCGTTAGAAGCTGATTTATGCTTGAATCTTGCTTTAATTCTTCTTTTGACCTTTTACTTTCTTGCTCTGACAGCCCACAAACAAGCCAGGTTTGTCCGACACTTTTTGGTGAATTGAGGCACATAGTGTTTTTTTCTAGAGAATGAATGCTGTGTTTTCTATCCTCCAGTCCTTTCCAGGTCACATTTTTCTCTGTAACAGTTTCATTATTTAAGCTTCTTTTCTATTGCTCTCCGCCTCTGGGGTTGAAAAGAAATGTACAAGGTAACGGTAACAGAAGTGGCTCGTGCTTTACTGTCAAACCACATGCTATACATTATTCATAGCAGGTGAGGGTCATTGAAAGTGCCTGTTTAAGTTTTTACAAGCAAATTGGTTTGAGGTGGGGCAAGGGTTAAAAGAATCTGTCCCTTTACTTCCTTCAGTTTACAGTTAACTTCACGCTAATAGCCACAGAAAGTTGTGTGTATCTATTTCAACACAGTTTTATGATTTATAGGCTATTTTTGCCCCATTACCAGCCCACCACAGTTAAAGCTGTTAGCTGGTTAGTTCGAATTATTTATCAGCCAAACATCTGACTGGTGAGTGGGGCCAGACAATTTTGGCTAACCTGGTGGAGACCTGACTGAGCTAGTTAACCTAAACACAGCCTAAACTAGCCAAAAGCCTCTTGTGAATTTTTAAAAAATGTTTTTTAACCCCTAAAGCGGGTAATCTCGAAACCCCGCTAATCATGTCAAAACACAGCCCTTAAAATTCTCCAAACTCCACATCACTCTGAAGGATCAAGTGGTTAAAATGACTGAAACAAACAAACAAACAAACAGCAAGCAACAAAACAACCATAAAAAACCCAGCAGACGGCTGCGGCACACAGCAAAGAAAACCTTGCAATTCTGCTGCAATTATTTTGCTGATTGGCAAGGCTACTGGCTTTGTGCGGATGCAGCTGTGCCGAAACAGGTGCGCAGGCCTGCGTGTGTGTGCCTGCATCGGTATGAGACCATCCGCAGACCCCTTCTTCCAGAACACGGCAGCGTCACCATACAGACATCACAGACGGCTGCTGCTCTGGGATACGGACACTTCTGCAGGTGCTAGCATTTAACGTAAACAAATGCTTTAACCCGTCCCCATCATATGAGAATCACCCTCATTCAGGATCCATTAAGGCTTGTTTTTGGCATTCATTTCTGTTGGGTTTTATCCAGCTGCCAATGTAAACAGGCTTTCAGACACTTAAAGAGATGCCTTTGCATTGAAATTTAAATCGTTTCGAAATGTCACGCTAAAAATGCGGTGTTTTGCCAAGTAAGCTATGCCCTTATATCACCATCTTTGTTCATTCTAGAAAAAACCAAAGCGCTTCATGATGCCATAGTAGAACCATTTTTGACTGTATAAAACCCTTTAACACTCATAGAACCTTTCTGTTCCACAGAAGGATCTTCGTAGTGAAAAAGGTTCTTTAGACAATAAAATTTTAAGAAAGAAATGGTCATTTTATTTTAAAAAAAGACTAAATGGTTCTTTGGGGAACAAAAACTGTTCCACTATGTCATCACTGTAAATAACATTTTGAGAAATGTTTTATGGTTTTTAAGGATCAACAAAGATGTTATTTCTAAAATACAAACCCATGCTTGTTAAAGGTTTTCTTATGAATCCGTTTAGATGCTGTGTGTGGATTGTGAAGTTAAGTCTTCTTTTGGAAGGGCCGCGTATCCACGCAAACACACAAAATCTCGTAGGAAAGGTCAGCTTCTCCTTTGAGTAAAATAACGCCCACTAAGCAAAGTTAGACGTACTTAAACGCCACTGCAATTTATGTCAAACAGTCCAAAAACGCATGTTAGCAGAAAACATCTGTCACTGTAGATTCCTAATTATTATTTAAACATGCCTCAGAGGTGTAAGACAGGCAGCGTGTGAAGGAACAGTCGCCTCCCCTCACGCAGGCCCTGCCCCCAGCCCTTAAAATGATGCCCTGTGGGGCGTGAGAAGAAGGAGGGTGTGCAATGAGGCACACCTGCAGTCAAAGGTGCCTCTAATGATGCCTGTTTTTCATTGCAGAGCGTTGCTCTCCCTGGGAGTTCAGTCTCTCCCCCGTGAACACCCTGTGTTTTTGCTCACCCCACCATGTGCTATTTTAAAAATGATACCCAGCACGTCTCGCCCATGAAACGCTCACTCAGTAAACGTCTCTGCTAACAATTTTAGAACGTCCCCCTAACGTTTTGTGTTAAGAAACACGCTTAAAACTTATTTTAAAATGTTCCACATTCAACAACTTAAGAACAACATTTATGGTACATATGACATAATATTTAAAAAATCAAGGAACTCACGTTACTGCAAGAATGATTTTGAGACGACTTCTAAAACCGTTAGCCAACGTTCTGAAAACATGTTCCGTGAGCTGAGACGCGGTTCAAAATGGCGAATAACCTGAAAGGGAATGAAAAAGGAGTTGAACGATGAGATTAATGCATTGAAACAGGACAATACAGACACATTTATCCAGATAGCCCACCCATTATTTCTAACCTTGATGGTTTTATGCAACTCAAGACAGGGGTAATGGCAAATGGACAGTACAGCCCAACAGACCTAAAGACTTTATGGCTGTGTCAATACTACCGGAGTCCCTTATGTCTTCAGAACTAATGAGACAAAAGCCCCAACCCTGAAAGAGTCGTATCATTTATTATCCATGACTAACAGGCTCTCTCTGGCTCCAGCGAGGGGCTGATCCTGCAACCTGCAGTCTACTGTCATTAGCTGGATGTCTTCATGGACCCCTGAGAGACACAGAGACAGTGACGACTGTATCTCTAGAGCGCTGGATTAGACAAATGGGTCCTGACGTCTGCGCGTAGTGTCTGTGACAGTGCACGAAAAAATATGCATGTTAAAAATATGATTTAATATGACTGACTTACTTTAACTGCAGTAGGTTACACCAAGAAAGTCATTTTCAAGTTGCGAAAATAATCAAGCAAGCTTTGAAAATAATTTTACTTACTTATGGCGTCGGTTGAGCCGCTGTTGATGTTGAGCTGATTGCATCTAGATAAAATCTCAAATTTCAGTGATATTTTTAAGCCCTAAGGACAATTTAGCATGTACATGGTTAAACACAGAAATGAAATGTATACAGCAGCTTTAAAGAAATGACTACAAATTTCCAATGTTTACTATTTATTTAAAAAAACATGCACACACACATAAAAGCATAAATTATGATAGTACACATGCTCCCCCACAAACACACAACCCACAAACCTTCGGGGAAGACCTCCCACACACACACACACACACAGTACATGAACACTAACCTCTGTGAACATGCAGAGGTGCTGTAAACATTTGCACCCACTCATGGCAACGAACACGAGGCGTCTGGGAACAGCAGTCACGGGTGCAAGAAGGGATGCAGACGCCATCATCTGCTTGGCACTGACAGAACGCTGAAAATGGAGAAATTAACAGATAACAGAAGTTCTGTCCCTTGACCCGTGTATTTACATGTGTCCTTCATTGAGACGTTGCTCTAATAATAAGCAGACATGGAGGGAGAGGGAGAGAGAGAGGGATGCAGTAGAAACAGACACGATCACTGCAGCTGCTTCTTGTGTTTCAAGGCCTTCGGCAGGGATATTGCGTGAATGCATGTGTGTGTGTGCGTATGTGTGTGTGTGTGTGTGTGCGCACATACACGACCTCGAAGCAAATAATTGATAGAAAAGGGAATTGTTAGCAAGTGTGGGATAATCACACAGGCTTGGACTAATTGGAGAGTGTTTTTCACCTTGTTGCCGTGAGTGCAGGGGTATTAAAATCTCGACCAGAGGAGATGTGAAGTGTGGACAAGAAACCAGGGAGCACCAGCCGGAATGTTCCATTAACGATAAAATTCAATTAATGTTTCCGTCTCCTGAATGGGGACAAAAACGGTGGCAGATGAAAAACTAAACTAAACTCTCCAAGGTCCAAAATACTTAGAGTTTAGAGACAAAGTGTTGTTTTGGAGGGGAAACAGTTCCGCTCTATAGGCTATAGTTTGATTGGATTAGTTTAGTCAGAAATTGCCTCTAAATTTTATGAAGTTGTTGAGATATGACTGCTTGTTTAGACATATTTGAGGAAAATACTTTTCGTCTGCCAAGCCTGCAGGCCAGAGGCCCCGCACGATTCTGATCCACTGTAAAACAAATATAATAAAAAACAAATATATGAAGACCAAGCCTTCCTTACCAAATACATTTCATTATTCTGACAAGAAAGGCTTTAACTATTTAAAACTATTTAAAATAACAATGCAAATATTTGGCAGTTTGTATATTCTGCATGCAGGCCTGACACCAGCGGTGGCTTTTAGACACTGTGGTGAACAAACAAAACGAGAGCAGGATAAAGCTTTTGTGGGATTGTGTTATTGTAAACTACTGTATGTGCTCCAGAGAGTTCTGCTGAGCTGTGTGTGTCCTGTGCTTTTAAAACAGCTTGTTAATACAGACCTTTCAATGGAAGCAGAAGAGTTTTTCACCGCTGTGTTTTCAATCTGTGTTTTTTATTCAAGCGCCTGTTGGCTTACTGCAAGACTCTCTCTCTCTCACTCTCTCTTCTTTCTTTGTGTTGAATTATTAAAAAGTGTTTTGATTCACTGAATGATTGTGAATCCGGGGCTGCAGCTCTCAGTCGCGTTGCTTGTTTTCGTTTGCTTTCCTCCGTGGTTTCGTTTTTCCCTCAGACCCCTGCTTTCCACACCTTGTTTAGATATGAAACAACCTCCTTTTAGTGAATTGCTACCTGTCGAACGCCGTGGATGTTTTACTCCAGACATACATCCAGACTTCCACCCCCCGCCTGCGAGCCGTGCCATTTCTCCACATCTACATTCAGGTCAGCCTATAGAGAAAAATAAATAAATAAAACAAATAAATAAAGAAGTACAGGGAGTGAAAAAGAGAGGGATCTTTTCATTCCCAGAATGCACTGGGAGCCGGTCCCAAAATGGCAGAGGATGCTTAAGCGGTGCCCCTGGGGACGCAAAACTCTTTCCTAACTTTCACTGAAAAAAGAGATGTGGAAAAACAGCTTCAGCTATCCTTGCTTTTCTTCTTTCATAATTTTTAGCTATTTCTTGAACAACAGTAGCCATGATATAGCATTTTTTAAATTAGTCTATATAATCCACACACACACACACACACACACACACACACACACACACTTAAAAAGCAAAAATGTAAAAACATTTCTACAATACTTGTAAAATAATTACATGAGTACTTCTGTTACATACATGAGATAAATGCACTGTTTACTCAGACAGCACCATACATTTTTCCTGTTGCATCAGGTATTTCACTGAATAATTGAATAATAAAATATTGGAATTGTGACCATTTTCCTATGCTAAAATAACATATATTTCAGCGAAAGGCTTTAGGATCTGTGCTGCATGCTAATCCTGCATAGACAGTGTGGTAGCTACCGTTTTAACAGCGATAACAGAACGCCGGTGTTTCAGCTGCTTGTACAATACATCATAAACTCAAAGCAACCTGTCTGACAAACAGACGGCGAATCGCATTTACTGACCAAATTAAACACATCTGTCACGTAATCGGGTAGAAAAGAGGCTGTTATGAGCAGCGTGTTGTTTTATGAGCAGACTGCTGGTGGTGGAGTTGGCTGATATTTTTCAAACACGGCCCGGGGCTCGTTCTATTGCATGAAAATGAGGCGGTGATGTGTCACGTAGGAGTTCTCCAAGGAATAGAGTATTCTCAGTCCAAGCGCCGACTTCACATGACAGCGACACGGATTGTTCGGAAGAAAGTCGGATTTTAAAATGTCAGGAGAGAGCACAGAGGTTGATTCCATAAGAGGGATATAAATAATGATCCGGAATCCCACTGGAGGAGATAAAAAAATGTATGGAATGATGTCTTTTATTGGGACTTTCCTAAATACCTGAACACAAAAAAATTCCAGGCACACATTCCTGACCATATGTTTCAGGAAAAACCACAAGCGATTGTTTTAATTTAAGGTTCTAATTATATATCATTTAGCTTGCATTTAAAAACACAAAATATAACTAGCCAATATAACTATACAAGCATAGCTTAGATAACATCATCTGAGAAGGGTATTGAGAATTGATTAAAAATACTCTTTGTACCAGTATTTGCTTATGAGATGTGTGGTGTTATTTGCTCCGATAACACTGAGGTCTATTGGAAGGACTGAGGTCAAAGATTCTGTTTTGCTCAGTCAATATAAATGCCTCTCTCCTGAGATAGCTTCACTTTCCTGGCACCTCCAGCAAACATCTCTGCCTCCGTTTACTAATCAAGCCCATCCATTCAGACACCATTTGCACTGGATAAAAAGCACCATTTATTGAAACAAGCCTTTACTGTTCCATTCACAGAAAAAGCCAGAGACTGCATTCACAATTCATTCAGTGCGGCTCAGTAAAGCTAGTGTACTTCAGTACCACGGACAGCACCCTTGCTTTGCGTTGAGGCATTATCGCTAATATCTAGTAGGGCAGCTACCTATATAGAATTGGAAGCCCCACCTTTTTATTTAAAGAACGAATCATGTTGTGGTAAAAGCCAATCAGCTCGTCTTTTGTATTATAATATGCATTGGATTAAAAAAAACGTGAGAAATATATTTTGTTTGCCTGACTGGAGCTAAAAAAACATTTGATGCCGCTGATGTCAGATTTAATTGATGATTTGACAAATTGAAGTGTTAAAAGCTTTAAAGAAAAGATTTCAGTCTATCCTCATTCAGGTAGATGCTACACTCACATGACTGGAAAGTAGCTGCCTGGGGGTGTTGCCAAGATGGCTGCCGAGGGACCTAACTTGCCTTTAAGGGATTTTAAATGAGTTCATTGGAGGAATATGTGTATGGTGGATTCAATATCAAAGTACAATATCAAATGCTAACCTGTGGTCAAGAGGAAGCACACGCAGTGGTTGCCAAGGCCACCTGTTGGAGCCCCCTGCCTGACGATCTGTCTGAAAGAGAGAGAGAGAGAGGGGAAGACAGAGAGAGAGAGAGAGAGAGAGGAAGAGAGAGAGGCAGCTGTCTTACTGTGATCTACACTGCTTTTTTCTCTTGCTCACACACATTACAATCCAAACGCTTGTTTTGACATCTGACAACACCTGAAAAAATCCAGGATGTCAAAAGACTTCGGAAGGCCGTTATTTATTTTGAGTGGATGAGCGTGTGTGAGAGAGAGAGAGAGAGAGAGAGAGGGAGAGAGAGAGACAGAAACAGAGAGAGGTGGTACAAGAGATATTGTCTTGGGGCAGAATGACAATTGCACAGATTTAAATCACAGACCTGCAATGACTTTTTTCATGGTCACATATGCAATACTGAACAATCACAGAAAAACCTTCTTTTCTTTCATTCCACTTTGACAAAGATCTAACATGAGCTGAATGGCCTCTTTGATGTTTCCTTGGAGAAAAGTTTAATAAGACGGGGTGTAAAATACATTATTCAATTTTTCCAAAATGTTTTACATGTTACATTAGCATGCTAGGTAGCTTAGCCTCATGTCTATGTATTCGTACAGAGACCCCAAAAAGTGTTTGGACACTGAAGCAATACTTAAACATCTATATATGTTATACTAAGTGGCAGTTGTTTAATGTTATGAAATCAAAATATAGTATTCTTATTTTTTAAACAAATATTGCAAAGAAAGAATTAAGGAAAATATTATGACAGAACAAGCACACTTTACAATCAAAACGTTTTTAGTTATTCAAAACAAAATATAAACTGTTTTAATAAAACCGAAATAAAGACAAGTTATAGTGACACTGAAACGTGTCAATTAAAGTGATAACATACACCCATTTAAACTTGAGGAAAACTGTCTCCATACATCCACTTAAAATGGCCTTTGGACCGATGAATAGCAATTGAAAGGTGACATCCATACATTTGTAACTGTGGCTTAGGAGCCCCAATACTTTTAAGGGCCCCAGGACAAACACACACACACAGGTTTTTTGATTCATTACCTGGGCTGAGTCGGGTCATCAGCAGATTAATGGCAGTGTGGTGTTGACACTGTTCCCCCGCTGCTTCAAGGATATCACCACACCCACTGGCACAGTACGCGTGAGGCGGACACTTCACTGAGGCATGTGCTATTTCACTATTAATCAGCACTGTGGGCCACAGCATGTGAGGTTCTGCGTACAATACCTGCAGTGTCCTCAGAGGGTCGGTTGTTTTATATAACCTTCGGTTTTGCGATGCAAGCTTCCGTTGTGGAAGCAGGACCCTGCGCGTCACATCGAATCTGAAGTGTTTGTTCGTTCCCCTTGCATTTTTTTGTCTCTCGCTCCTTCCCTATTTCGTTTTTCTCTCTGTGACAGCTGCTATTTTTAAACGTGTGTCTTCGGGAGGAAGAGGCAGTGAGAAGAACTAGCAGGAATTTGAAATGGGGCCAAGATGGGTAAACAGGAAGTAGCATGCAGGCGTTATTCTCAGACCTAGACAAATAATTTTCGCCCTAATGGCTGGTCCGTCATGCTACATGCCGTTCGTTGACGGTGGAAGCATGTTACATTGTTTTACGACAATAACGCACGACGCCATCTGTTTACAGAAACAAACCGCTGGCAATGTGTTGAGTGGATAGCAAACGCTGTGACAAAAACACAATGAGTCGTTACAAGCAACAACAAACAAGACAATAGATTGTAAATGAGCCCTCAGTTGCTTGGAATGAGGCGTATAAATAGGGTTAAGCTGATCTGAACGCAGCCGGAAATGAAATGAGTAATCAAGGCTCCGGTTGGATGACAGCACAGATGAGGTCATGATCTCTACTGTCACAACCAAGACTGGGTTGGACCATTAGCCAACTTCCTGTCCATAATTCAGTGTCACACCAGAGCAGAAACTGTGGGAGTGAAAACAAAGTCAGTTCATTTTGCTGTTATAGAGGTCAGATGCACTGGATGACAAGGCCAGAACGTGGATATTTTCTCAGTGTTGCAGGCGACGCTTGTGTGTGATTGGGTACCCGCCTGATGCTAAAGGAACCAAAACTGAGAGAGAGAGAGAGAGAGAGAGAATGAGGAAAAGTGAATACAAGAGAGAGAGATAGAGATAAAGGCAAACCGAAGTAAGGGAGCAGATGGTGCAATTTAACTGCCAAGTCTGTGTCCTCCCTGTGTCAGTGTGGGGGAAAACAAGAGGACATTTACTCTGTGTGTGTGTGTGTGTGTGTGTGTGTGTAAAGGTATGTCAATGAGATGGGCGGAGTTACATTTTTAAGCCATCAACTCCTGGTCTTTAACACAACTAGTATAAGGCAAACCAGTTTAAAACCAACTTAATTTAGATCAAACCCCCTTTGTGGATAAAAAGATGAAGCAGAGACCCTTTTAGATTTTATATTTACATAAATTTTAATGTTTACATTTCAAAACCATTAAACAACCATTATTAATATACAGAATAATATATACACTCTTTAAAATTTTTGCTTCATATAATTTAACGTGGAAGGGAGAATTAACCAAATTGCTTTTTTAAAAAAAACAAACAGGCAAAACACCCTTTTGGGTGGCCCTCCGCCCACAGCCACACCCTCCACCCACAGCCACACCCCTGATTCTGGTGCATGCGTTTGACTGATAGATGATTGAGTGGAACGATGCAGCTCCGCCACACGTCGCCTCTGGCAGGAAGAGGACGGATGTTACATATTCCAGGGCGACACATGAAGCTGAAGTGTACGTTCTGTTGTCTAATCAGGTCTATGTGGAACACTTCAAACGCTCTCTTCTTCTCTTTCCTTTTCTTTCTTTGTAATCCACTCGCTTCCTTGATCATCCACTACGTGACGATACTGAAAATAGGAAGGGGGTTAAACTGCACATACGCACGTTTTCCAGCCTGAATGAAAATGCAACCGTATCAGTCTCGAGCATGTGCCGCTGTAGTCGCCCATGCTTGTACAGTATGCATAGAATTCCCATTCCTTTCCTTACTGTAAGCTCCTGCCATGAATGCACGGTCCTACACTTCCTGATCCACACTAATGGATTTTTGAGGTGCACTGTGGCAGGAGGATGTGCGCGCTGCCCACAGTCCAGATAAAAACAGGAGCTGGAATTATGCAGCCTCTGTGATGAGAAACATCCCATGTAGGGAACACACACACACAGTGACGAGAGATTTTCAGGGGGAGAAGGACTGAAGATGTGGGTAGAATGGGAAAACAGTAAAAGAGAGAGCGAGAGACAGTGAGAGAGGGAAAATAAGAGAGGGAGAAGAAAGAGGGAAGGAGAGAGATGGGAAAACAGACCGTGAGAGAGCGAGAGACTATAAAAGGAAATGAGGAAGGGAGAGAATTAGAGACAGAGAGAGAGTGATAAAGAACGAGTATGAGCGAGAGAGAGAGAGGTACAGAGGCGAAAGAACACAATCACAGGTAATCAAAGCATGCACTTCAAACAAGGCAAGACATTTGTTATTATTTGTGGAGCTGTTTCCATCTGTTTGTTTGATACTTGCGGGGTATTAAAAATGATTTGCCTCAATCACCAAAGGCAATTTTCCAAACATACCCTTTCATTTCGGACCCATATGAAGCCCGTCTTCCAGTCACACCAGGGCGAGGCGACGTCCGCGGGGCGAGACCCCGGGCTGCTCCTTTTGATTGCCAACAGTTATTAATTCAGTAATCAGCAGCAATCAACACAAAAGACATGCAGATGATTGGACTGCTTGACCTTAGATGAAGAACAGAAATCTCACAAATTAGGTCCATTAGCCAATGGGCGGCTTATCATCTCCACTTACTACTCTATTTATTTTAAATAGTTTGTGTTTACCTCAGAACAGCGTCAAACTCTTAGAGAGATACGCGTGGGTTTGATAACAGAGGATACGTGCTTGACAGTTATGGGATTTTGTGAATCACAGAGATGGAGTGAGCCGCTGCGATCCAAAAACCTAGCAGACTGTCTCAGTAGGCAGCGTTTTAGGCACGTAGGCTCGCCCACGCTGTTCCAAAAGGTAGACAAACTAATTATGCTGCCTCCTAAGATATCTGGTTTTCGCCAATTTCTAAGGCGGTATTGCATGTATCTTTCACAGTCAATGCAATCCCATAATGCACCGGGCTAAGCTCAGTGTTAATGAAAAACTGAGGAAGAGACAAAGTGAAAATGTAATAACAAATAAACGTAATTCATTCAGAACAATATTTGAAACTGTCCTGAAATATTAACAAATAAATACAAAGTATTTCATGTTTAGTCATGCTTGTTAGAGTATTGTGTCTGTCCTCGTGTTTTCTGTACTACAATTAATCAGAAGTTGACTTCATGTATGGCTATTTGCTGCCTATGAAGTGCTCCAAATCAATCATTAATCGAGTTCCTTTTCATTAAAGGTGTCAAAGAGGGCAGTTACCGATGTAGGCAGTTCACTAGGTTTTGGACCACAGCCATAGAGTGTGTGTGTGTGTGTGTTTGTGTGTGTTTGTGTGTGCGTATGCAATAGAAAAAGACAGAAACATACTGACAGAGAGACAGACAGACGATAGTGCTGTTAGTGTTTAATCAAGCAAATGTTCGCTTGCTAATCTGTCAGACCACCAAATCAATAACCAAGCACTCTGTGTCTTGTAGCAGCTGACCCTAAGGCTGAGACACATATTAACTTCCAAACCCTCACAATACCCTTCCACCCCAACACACACACACACACACACACAAACAAACACAAACACAAACACACACACACAGTTTATCTATATTGGTGTACGGCTGTCTGGAATACTTGATTGTGATTGTTCGACTGAAGCTCTCTGTGGCCAAATATGTTTGCATAATTGTATAATTGATGGTTTTCCCAGGCAAACAAACGGCAGCTGTGCTTTGGAACATAGTAACTCTAATCTGGTTATTTGCTGGTCCAAGTTGGTCATTATGTTCCAGAACTAGTCTGATCACGCAAAGCTGGTTAGATCAACTGATTTCCTGCTGGTTTAAGATGACCTACCCACGTTGACCAGAAAATTCCCATCTTAGACAAATTACTACGTTGCAAATAACAATTTAACAGCTGACCACATTTTTAAAATGACTTAAATTATTAACAATAATAGTTCAAATAAAAATAACTATAAGCAACATAATACGAGTGGCGGTACATTATCCTTTATATATCAACTCGCAAAGGTACAGCGTGTCTAGATTATGTTTTTGATTCCTCACACTAATACAGGCAAAGATTTTCTGTTTTATAGTCCCGCACCCATTTATATATTTATATCAGTCCTGCAGAACTCCGTAACCCCAGATGCATTTCTGTAATAAAACACTGCGAGAAATTATCCTCTCTATTTTCACTCAGCCCATTGGGCATCATTATTCTTGCCAGCATACTCCTCCTCACCTGTGACACTAAGTGGAAGAAAAATTAAACCTTCGAACACCTCCTTCCTCTCTTCCTCTCTCTCTTCCTCTCTCTTTCTCTCTCGCTATGTAGTTACTTTAGAACATCCTAAAGAGGTAGAAAAAAAATAGATGAGAAAAACCAATTAATTTTAAGCTGCAAAATTCAGCCACCCAGGATACTTGATCCTTTTCCCAAATTACAGAATCACAAACGCAGTCTGAGCCACCGCCATCAGACACAGGGCTGATCCAGGGCACAGAGTGTCTCCGTTCAAAGTGCTCTTCTTCACCGGCCTCAACATACACTTGGAGTAAAACCCCCTCACTGTTAGCGCCAGAGTAGGCTACACAATGCCTGGCCTGACACAATAACCTCTTAGCACAGGCAATTACAAACTAATCGCTTGCTGAAACAGACTTGCACTGAATGTAACTGCTCAGCCATGGATATCTGGGTTTTTCTCAGAGCGAATTACATTCTTATGTCTCTAATGGAGATGTGGTTTAATCTGAAATGGATCAAATGAGCCAGTAACTCAGATTATAGCAGTAATGACTTTATGTAGATTTGACTTTATGTATGTTTTATCTGCTGAGATTTTAAACAGTGACAAATTCTTTATTGAATGTTACGGTTAATTTAAGGCTTATTTACACCAATCCAGCAATCAGTCATCGGTAATGTGAAGCATTTAAACATTGTGAACATGTTGGTTGATGGATTTCTATTTTGGGAAGCATAAATGTCATTATTAAAAAATAGTAAACAAACACCACCCATCCAACTAACAAGCAAACCAAATTAACAGCCAAAAGCTCCAACACGAGTCTGTAGTTTTGTAAGAGCGCAACACGGTCCAGCCCTGAGGAATTTAAGACACTTGAACTGTAGATCTGCACCACAACTGACTTCACAGTGTCTGCCTCAGAACCATGCTGAGCTGGGCCAAGTTTCCCTGCACTGCCCTGCTATTAATAGCCTTCCCAGCCTCCAGAGAAACCACACTGGGAACCAAGAGAGGGAAAAAACAGAGCGAGAGATGCAGACAGACATAGAAAAGCGATTGGAAGATTTTGATAGAAAAACAGAAAGCAAGATGCTCTACATCACTCGACGCTCTGTGACTTCGCCCAGCCTCCACAAACCCCCCCTCTATCTCTCTCTCTCCTGTGAGCAGCGGCAACTCTCCCTAAAACTGCTGGTGTCCAAGGTCACCTCCTAACCAGTGAAACCATTTACCCCTGTTTGTGCTCCCAGAATCCTGGATACACTGATTGATAGACACATAAGAATCTACCAACTGATCTATTTTAACTGTTTATTGCAACACATTTAATAATTGCGGAGCACATGGCTGGTTTTCATTCACATAAAGCACAATGGAACAAAGCCGCTCCCCTCAATGCACATTTAATGCGATCATTTCCCCCCCGCCATGCTAAATAATGCCGCTGTCACACCGTTATCTTGTGCCATAAACTCAGCACTTCAGAACAGCTTCACGCCATCATATTTTTGCCTCCTCTCGGTCGGGAACTGCCGTCGTGGAATAATTACTACCCTTGCGTAGCGTGCACTACAAACAGGACATCAGAAAGAAATGCCACGCTCGTGTCACTTAAACACGTGGCTACAGCGTCAAAGATTAATTTTGCATTAATTGAAAATAGCCCGTTGTTTGACAAGCTGTAATGCGGTAGCAGATTAATCCTCTGAGGAGATCAAACTTGCTTCCAATTAAGTCGCTGATAATGTCACCTGCGCAGTGAGCGGTGTGAGGAAAGACACGCATTTAACCGCAGAGGATGCGAAACCTGACCTCTGCAGCCACCCCCCATCAGCCGGGCGTGTTCTAGCTGCGCTTTAATTAAAGCGAGACCGTTGCATTCTGCAGTAATTATCTGATTTCACACGCAGATATGCCGACCTTATTACAGGACCGAGAGGCTTGTTGAAAATACATTTGCGCACACCGACTTGAAACACTGACTTGACTTGAGTCTGGAAATTGATTTAATAGTTGTTGATCGTATTTAATAGTTAATTTAATAGTGGATTAGTGTTATGGCACCTCAATGGAGCTGTATCCTTTTATACGGGTACAGCTTTTAGTAAAGTTTATAAAGCGCATGCGTGTGTTCGTTTGAGGTCTCTCAGGAAGAGTAAGCTACGTCTAGCATACTTTAAAAAAAATGTTTGTTTTGTGTTTCCTTTATTCTGTTGGTAGCTGTATCGATACATCCACAATTAATTGCCAGCATGCAAACCCCTAATGCATTTCCAACACGCCAGCTGTAAAATATCTGCTCTGGTCTCCAATTCACCATTGACAAAATATCAAGGCAGAGATGTATTTTTCCCGGGATTCTGCAGCTGTCTCCATTTTCAGACTCTAAAAACAAACCTGAGATCTGAAATACAAGATCATCTATCTTCCAATGGGCTCCTCTTCCCATCACACCTGCTGAGCAATGGCTATGTGAGTTTCATCTCAATTAACACAGTGTTTGTTGTTCACACCACAAGGTCTTTGGGGAGAAGACTGCACTTCCCCAGAACCATCACGGCCGGCTCACAGAGCCCCTGCCAGGCATACTAAACCACAACAACACAATTTTCTGCTATACCACCAGGCCCTGAGAGAGCTAACTGTGAATCTGTGATGCTGTTACAGGTACAATGCTGAAAGAAACCGTGAAGGTTCTGTCAACTTGCGGCCTGCTCTGAATTGGACCTCTCTGGGCAGTTTTTCTTTTGTTGTGTGTGCTGAAACCTCATTCTTTGAGAAATCCTTTTTGGAACAGGATGGTCTATAATGATTGCTATCTTGTACGTACTGGTCATGTTGCAAAAACCAATCTGACCACCTTGAACTTGTACGACCATGTGGCAGCTGGTTTGTTGCTGGTCAAGGATGGTCCACCAGCTAACCTGTTCTAAAACACAAATTGGGTTAAACAGGATTTCAAAACAGGGTACAGTGTACAGTTTTTTGGATCCAGCTATCTAAAGAGAAACATAACATTTAGATGAATAAAACAACATTTATGCATTTGACAGACATTATTTAACTAAATATTTATGAGTTATTTGAAAATCAAACCCATAACATTGGTGTTGCAGACGCCATGCTGCACCAGTTGAGCTACTGGAATGCATCTTCTAGCCTTCTCTGCTCTCATGGTCTTCTTCTCCTACGTTTAATTGACCCTGGAGGCATTGAGATGTGGAGGCCTTTGTTGCATCTACATTATGAACCCTGTAGCAGGAAACAAAGATCTTTTTATATGCAGAGACTAGCAGTATGCTGTAGGTTGTAGAATAAATTATTTAAACACCAGGCAGAATCCAGAGAAAACGTACAGCCTCTAAAACACAGCCACAGACCGTAACAATTTAAGCATGTGAGAACGTTTCCATAACGTTACTATTAGTAACCAATGATAAAAATGCTAATCTGAAAGGTCATTTTAAAACATTCTGCTAACTATTTAAGAACAATGTTTTTTCTACATATAATGTTAAAAAACATTACCACAAAAATGTTTTTGATAACTGAGAGAACCTTTAGTGAATGTTCCCCGTTAGCTTGGAAGCTACATGTAGAAGCCATTTGAGCAGCTGGAGCCCATTACAGCATTTTATACACTTCCTCCTTGTCGTCTTTTTACCCAGTATCGCCCATTATGTGACCCTGGGGGGCCTGTGACTGTCCCCTTTGGTTCTCC
This sequence comes from Yasuhikotakia modesta, assembly GCA_036877545.1. Taxonomy (NCBI): domain Eukaryota; kingdom Metazoa; phylum Chordata; class Actinopteri; order Cypriniformes; family Botiidae; genus Yasuhikotakia; species Yasuhikotakia modesta. The sequence goes on from JBAJNP010002411.1 coordinate 29,412, forward strand.
TCTAAGTATTGTGTAACAGCGCAGGGTTTCATCAGCCCAGCTTATTAGGAGACAAAGTGAACATGACCACTGCCACCGCGTCTCTCATCACCGAGGCCATAATCACCACATCCTCACTGGAGCGTGGAGAGCATGACAGAGATGGTAATGATCCGACTTTCAGATTGACAAAAGGCAGACGGGCTGTCGAATTAAGCCGGTCTTGATGGACTCTACGAAGTTTCTGTCTTCTCCTTGACTCATGTTCCTGAGGACCTGGGCAGCTAGCATTAGCTGCTCATAAGATCGTACTTGATTTTAGATGTAGTTAGCATTAGGTTAATATTGTTGCACCACTTGTTCTCAAGGCAAGACATAAGTAGCAGGTCTTAAGCTCTTTCTGAGGCAATGTGCAGCTGCATAATATGGTGTTTACTTTTATTGCTTCAATAAGCAGCCTTCAGATTTGTAAACAGAGCTGGATTTGGTGAGCTGAGCGTTTCTGGATGAACATGTTACGCTTGACGTTTCAGACTTCTGTTGACAGACCGGCAACAATAATCAATTCAATTACCTTAAAACAGGACGAACAGCATAAATAACCATAAATTCTATATCAAAATATGTAAATATTAGAGATTCGGCACATTTTACTACAAACAATTAAGGAAACGAATAAATGCTAATACAACAACATTAATTTAAATAGATTTGACTGGGCTGGAACGTGACACAAACAGTAGCTACAATACTATAAATACAATGCAATGCAATTGTTAATTGTATGTATACACACACACACACACACACACACACACACATATTTAATGGCAGAACACAAAACAGCATATAAAACAGTATGATAACATTAAAGAAATGTTTTGAGAACTTAGAGAGAACGTTACCCAACATTCTGAGAACCTTTCCTGTTAGCTGGGAGTGACGAGGAGGAGTCGACTGCTTCATGTTTCTCCTGGACTGCCAGTCTGTACAGAGTAAAAGCCAATACTGCCACATGATATTCCAGTAGCGAGACAAACAGTGAGAGCAAATGAGAAATGGAGGAATAGATACTAGTTTATTGACCAGCTCTCTCCACAGAAGACAACTAAACACACTGCAGGCTCTGCCTGTGTAATGCACCAGGCCTGACTCTTTTTAAACTAACTCGGTAATGAGAAACCGCATTACCCAGAATGCCGTATGGCCCGGCAGTTTGTTGGGCAAGTGGATGAGAGGCTTAAATCTGATTCCATCTATTGCTCTCCATTGCACCATTCAGACTGGCACTGCTGCTGAATTCAAATGTCTGGCCCAGCATTAGTGCAGCACCGCATGCCAAAACCGGCTTTTTCTCCCCATTAAGATTTGGCCCCCGTGAGAGATAATGCGGGAGAGAGTGACAAAGCACACAACCGGCAGCACTGAAGGCTGAAATTTAGACTACGACCAGGTTTATACTAATGTCTTGCTCATGTGTTTATATGCTAAAAACAGGTGTGAATCCTAAGCGAATGTGAACACGCTAAAAAGGGCTAATGAGAAATAAAAATATTGCTACAAATACTCTGTTAGTGATGAGAGTAATGCGTTACACCAAAACATTTAAGTTAGTTTTGCACAAAATGCTTTAAAGTTGTTTTTAAGTTCATACTCAAATTTATGTTTTAAACCTTTTAGCTATAGACTGTGTTGCAAATTAAACAGGGGAATAAACAACATTAAAATAACACAATATAAAAATATGTGCAAGGCTTTATAGCATCGAACGAGAGAAAGTAATGCAAAAGTAATGTCACATTAAGTTAACCATATAACACGGTTAGTTACTTTTTAAATATGCATAATATTCATATTGCAATACAGTGATTTTAAAAGCAACATTGTCCAATGTCATTGTCTGAAAGTGGGCAAAGCCTGTGGGCGCTATTGACAGTCAAAGTGGAGAAAAGTCTTAAAAATATCTTGAGAAACACCTGATGTGGCCAAAGTACAGACAGTCCCTTATGCAAAATCCCCCTTAAAGAACAAACGTCAGTGCTGGAATTTGTGCAAATGGAAAGAGAGCGGTCGAGGGAAAGAGAGAGAGACCATGAGAGATCTCTTTCATCTTCTCCTGACATCTTCAAAGACAATGAGAATCACTTTACTTTGGAGCAAATTAACATGCAACACACACTCACTCACACGCACAAACCTTGTTCAAACACAAATGTGAAGAGAACTGACACCAGCTCTTCTCTACACGCACTCCATCAGCTCTCTATTGTTCACGTGCCCTTTGTTTGCCTGAATGTCAGCTTGGAGACTATTAATAACAGTGGCAGTTCTTGGTCGCTCTGAACAGATCTCTCCATCAACGTCCTGACTGCTCTGCACACACATCAAAGGGGTGACGGGGTTGTCGTGCTCATGGAAGCGGGCGGAGAACTCGTGAATGTAAGCTGGCAGGCGGAACAAATTTGGCTAATGGTCTTTTTTATCTTTATTGTGGGTTTAGCTTCTGTTGAAAAACAAAAGCTGCGCTGAGCATTTGGCCCTCATGCTGACAAGAGAAATCTAACTGTATGTGTCCACTGGCGTAAAGATAAATGCAGGGGTTTGTGGAATTGACAGTAGGGCGAAGTTAGTTATCAAATGCCTAATCTTATGAGACAAAAACGTTGGTGAACTAATGATAATTCAATTTAAAAGTGCTTCAATTACATATATATTACAGTATTTGATTCAAAACTCAAATGTGATTTGCTACATCTGCTTTACAACTACAATTCTGTATTTATTGCAGTGATTTTCAATACTGGTCCTAGGAACCCACAGACCTGCACATTTTGTATGTCTTGCCTATTTAACACACCTGATTCATCTCATCAGCAATATCTTCACCTAAAACAAGGGTTGCAGATAAGAAAAACATACCAAACGTTCAATGCTGTGGGTCCCCGGGACCAGGATTGAAAACCACTGATGTTTTGACTGCACTGAAGCAATCCACATACCTCTGACGTTTTAGCCATCATTGAATGGATTTCCTCCACATCACCTAACACACGTTCTCCAGTATCTTCTGCCCTGGAATTCACCGGAAGGATGGTCTGTAATGGCTATAAAATAAACCAGGAGATTCAGTCTAGCTTTAGACTTCTAATAGGTGCAATTGTTTAACAGGTTCGACCCACAGTGGGATAATTGCATGGGATGGAGTCAGAACGCACCACAGACCTGTGTGCTCAGCCCTGCATGGTTTCACATTTCCTCCTGTCTTCCATTTCATCCAAGTCAAGTTATTTGTAAGTCATTGTTTCAGTTTCAGAGAGAAGCTTACAACTGTGTGGCATTAGTTGCACCTCAAGGGCCTGAGCACTTGGCAGCAGAGTGCGCTCATCTAAAAACTTGTTTTCCTTTGAGCGCTGTTTCAGTATATGCTGCTGTGATAGACACTAAATGCTGAGGGGCAGACTGTATGTGTGTGTGTGTGTTTGTGTGGGAGGTTGTATTTCAGTGGGGGGGTGAATGTGTGTGTTTATCACATGCAATTTGAAACACATGAAGTCAACACCACAGCACTGTTTAAAAGAAATCTTCTGTCGTTCCCTATTTTAGAAAAAAGCATTACAAAAACGCAAATAAATCATCAATGCAAATAAATGATTCATGAAAGATGCCTGATTGACATCCATTCTAAATGAAAGAGGTCCGTTATGAAATAGTTTTTTGCTCTTCAGTTATTGCAAAAGTGTGTGTGTGTGTGTGTGTGTGTGTGTGTGTGTGCATACGAGTGTGTGAGGTCTCTGTAATTACAGAGTAATCATCTGTAGCCATTATCTAATAAACGGAAGAGGATGTTTTGACAATCTTTCCAAATTGAGCTTTTTGAGTGCTGCCTTTTTTTAAAAAAAGAGTTTGCTTTGGATTTTTTTAGATTCAGTCTGTTGTCATACAGAGATCTGACACCATTTTACACATACAGGCCTTTTTTGGCCATTTAAAGCCAAAGTATTCAGTACTCAGACACAGATACAAAGTACACAGATACAGTTTCAGATAACCAATATCACGCCGCGTCTAAAAGCTCTTGTTTGCCCTTGGGATTGGCACAGAGAGCTATTTTCCATGCAGAAAAGTCCGTAAGATATATTTCAGGGAGGTTGTGTATATGGGTGTACATTTGTTATGGATGAAACGGCAGCAGTAGTTTGTTTTTGGCTGGCTAAGGTGTCAAATCAGTGTTATCTCTGGCTCTCAGCCTCCTTGGAAAACTTTGTGTTTATGCTGTACCTGCCTGAACCGTGGGCACTGGGGCACACCCAAGCCATCTGTACCTTGGTTTGTGGCTGCAAGGTTATTGCAAATCATACACATGGGGGGTGAACACACACACACAGGCTCTGTTCCAAATCCTATTGAGCTTCCTCACTGCCTGCTGTTTACATACAGGCAGCTGCCATATAAGAAGTTACCTGATAAGTAATTGACAGCAATATTTGGGCACTAAGTCACTCTTGTCATTGATTTTCAGTCTAAACTGCACAAAAATACATCCTAACGAAAAAAACAATGGTTTTACTACAGTTTAAACCACAAAACATGGCTACTAGTTAAACAATGGTAAACACAAATTAAATATATTTTTAACAGGAGCCATTGTTTTTGTATTAAATTGTTTTTGAACTATTGTATTTGTATTAAAACTGTGACTACAGAAATGCATTAAAAAACATGATTACTACAATTTTGCCAAAATAAAACCCGGTTGGTTTTATAAGTTAAAAACATGAACAAATATTTGTGTAAAATATCCCATTTTTAATTACAATGAACTGCTTTCATTGGTGTCTTCAGTATATAATGGTATTGGCAATAAAATGGCCTTTACTTCCTACACTTGTGAAGCCCTAACACTTATCTCAGAGCTTAAGAGGAACCTCATTTAAGCCCAAGACGCTTTGAAACACGGACCTCACCAGCTTTCAGTCAGAGCAACAGTGTCGCTACCCTTAAGTGGACCTCTGTGTCCACAGCACCCTGTCGTGTCCCTCGTCCATCTCTAGCGAGATTATAGCCAACAGAACCGGCGTAGGTTGAACCGAAACCCCCTCCCACACAATGGAGAGCCTCTAGGGTCCGATAGTCATCACAAGCGTGTGGTCTCTCTCCCTTTCTCTCTCTATCCCTCTCTGGTGCTAAAGCTGATCAGAGAGCAGCTACTCTCAGTGTGATCAGCCTGAAGGCTTTGTCTGACCTTTAGCAGATTAACAGCGCTGGCAGTGAGGATGGGCCGCTGTTGATATTTCACCACTGGCTCTGATCTCCTATCATCACCATTCATTGTGAAGATAAGCTTGGGCAGACACAGGTGACGGGCCACTTTTTCTGTCTATCTGCACAGCTGTGGAGTCAGAACTGTCTGAGCGCTGCCAACTCAGAGGTGGTAATTTTACCCCAAAACGCTTTTTTACGATCTACGCTATTGTCTTGCAGTCGGAGCCAGGTGCTGACGGCTTGTGGCGCTGATACGGGGCTGGAATTAAACGCTAAATGTGAACGCAAATCAAGCCTATGGCTGAAAATGTGAGTTTTAGGCTATAAGAGAGTGTCTCAGTTTCCAGGTGATCTCATTTGTGATCCTATAGATTTGAGTACATTGAGGGAGGTTTGGAAAGACACTGAAATATAGAACAGAATTGTTTTACTGGATCTTAAATGTAAAGGTTTTCATGTATGAACAATTATAGACATGCACTAAATACTGTAAATACCGAATCGGTTTTAATATTCACACACAATCCCACAGCAGTTAGCAGAAAATTACGAAGAAACTTTGTCCACGAAAGTCTTTAGTGGAAAATTTGTTTACAAATAAAATCCAGATGGGACAAAGTCATTTGCAGGCTTCATATGGATGACTTTAATTATCACCAAAGCTCATCAACTATGAAATATAACTGTGTGTAAGTGTCACATTTTTACTCATTTAATGATTTGCGCTGCAGAAAAAAAACAGAAACTAAATCATTATTACAAAACAGGTAAATACATGAACTGTGTCAAACAAATGCATAATAAGGTACAACATAAATGTTTATTTTATTAATTTTATGTACAATAAAATAATTTATATACATGTATATGTGTAAATTAGGATAACAGTTGCAAGATTCAGACACAATAAAAATGTTACTTTGTATAAAATGTGATAATGTACTGTAACATAATTGGTTACTTTTTTGGAGCAGCGCTGTACCGTGACGTGTCGCATTACTGCGATCTTCAGCACAGCTTGGGTTTGCGTTGCTGATGAAGCGCGGCACTAATTGTTCTGATAATGCTGTCACATATAATGCTACGGCACTGCGATAAATGGGTTCAGAGTTGTTTGCTCAATTCCAGTTACATAATCAAAGCACCTATGCACTTGTAATCACTTATGGTAATTGGCCGGAGATCTGGGCTGGGCGGGACCGGGACTCACTGACATTTTTCAAGTAATTAGATGTGAAACAAATACGAAACAAGAACGGTTAGCGTCTGCGGCGTTATCTACATTCACAGGCAGAACAGACAAATCCTTCTACACACACAGACATGCATGACGCAACACGTCCTGGGCTTAGTCAATTTGTTTTGCAACCTAAGCACGTTGACCGTGCCAAACAGGAAGCATTTCAAACAGGAGAAAAACTTCCATGTGTTTTTTTCTAGTACTTTGAAGCCCACCACTGAGCCAGTGTGTGTCAGTCTGGCGACTACAACTAAAGCTGGAAGGACATGATTGTCTGGTGGCTCAATCTGTTCACCGAGGGAATAAAACAAGGCAAACAGAGTTAAGAAGCAAAGGCTGCTGTTTTTAAGAATACCGCAGTTAGCCGTGACATCCATATCACAGGTGCACAGCAAGCGCAGCTCAAGTGCAGCGTGCATGCGACGCAAATCCAAACAGATTGCGGTCTGCAGATTGCTTGCGAGTGAATCGAGTTTGTGAGTGTGTGTGTGTGACACAGATTTTCCATTACCACTTAGACAACAGTAATTACTCTCCCTGCATTCGGGGGGTCGGCACAGGGGGGTCAGCAAAAGTCAAATCAAGCGATTTGAGGTGCAAAGGTTAAATACATTTAAACCGTTGTAAGACCGGGTGGAACAACTTATACCTGTCCACCTCTCTCTCCCTCTCTCATTCTCTTTCTCTCTCCTGCCTCTCTACATTACACCACTCATCCTATCCAGCAAGTATAAGGCCTGATAACTCACACAGTCTCCGTTGACGATCCGTCAGAGGGAGAGATTGTCAATGCCAGCCGGGATGGTGGGAGGCAGGCGGCACTGGGGTAATGACCACTAAATGACCAATCAGTGTGCAATAGCAACAAATGTGAGATCTTCAGTCCGCACAGCTTCCCCCATCTCATTAGAGAACTCTGCACCTGTGGTCCTACTGCAGCTCACATCTGTCCAATTTAACTTCTTCCTGCCCAGCACTGCTGTACGCTGCTGCCCAGCAAAACCTAGCTGTACATGATGTGCTATAAGCTACAATAGGAAGCAGAATTAATGCCAAAATAGTCAAAGTCTTTGACAATGAAAATGAAAGGGCCACAAAAATAAACACTGGTGCTATAAACAATATAATGCAGGATTTCCCATTAACCCTGCTAACTGCTAACACCACACAAAGACGTCCACATCTGCTACATGAAACAGTAAAATACAGTTACAATTAACTAACTGACACAAAATCATTCAGACAGTGAAATAATAAATATTTAATATTTAAATCTGGCAACAAAATAAAGAACAGAAAAATACATATAGTCAACCATGTTCTAGTGTCAACCATGAACTATGCCCCAGTGCATGCTGGGAAATGGGGGAAAATATTTTGTGACTTTTTTATTGTAGGCTCTTTAAACTAAAAATTACAACCTTTCTGAATGAAAAACGTCAGATATACTAAAAAAACTTTTAAAGTTATTGTTAAACTACAAAAAAAAGGTATGTGAATATTTATTTCTATTTATATTTACAGTCATTGCTTGTATGTACATCAATGCTGCAACTGCTTACTAGACTCTCCCTCAGATTTGCATTTGAAGAGCTTTTGTCGTTATTCCTTAAACATGTGTAGAGTAATGAGGCTCTCACCTGTGGTTCAGCAGCCTGAGGAAGAGAGGGATGAAGAAGAAGAGAGGGGTGAAAAGAGAGAAAGAGAGATTAACCTTTGCTTTCCTGACATCAAAGCAAATGCTGTCCACAGCAATCATGTCCAAGTCAGACTCCAATGTATTTTCAATCTCTCTTCCTCTTTTTACCTACAAAGTGCCTCAGCAGCCCTGCTTGTGTGATCCTGCACTAAGTCCAACTCAGAATAGATAAACCTGGAGACTCTGAGCAGAGCATTTGTACAGAGGTCAGCGCACACATAGTCCTGCGACGACACCTTTGAATTCATGGCAAAAAGTCTGGTTCACATTGCAGCTTATTCTAGCCAAGAACCGCCCACATAAACAAGTCTATAAAGCAAAAAATCAGAGTTAAACATTTTGAATAATAGTGCAACACTTTCCATGAACACAGAATATAATGTATAGATATAAATTTTGGTAAAAATGTATGCATAGGAAAATATATAGACTTCTTTTTGCCCTTACAGACTATTTCAGAGGCTCTGAAAACTGAATATATAGTTCTACTTGTGAAATCTAGTTAACCTGCTACTAAATGCCTCAAACCAAACTCTGGATATTTCAAAGATTTGATGCCACTAACCTGTCAAATCCAGTGATTATTCCATCCTCACACACTGTATGAACCCAGAACCTGCTAAATTACTTTCTATCCAGGCAGACTGATAAAAAACATGTGTGCTCTTACTCTCAGAAGTCACGTAAAGGCAGCCAATCAGATTAGAGCTTGCCAAATTGAAAAAGTTGGTATGGTTTTGTGTGCGGTTAGCAACCGGACTGCTGTCGAATGTTAAGACTAGTGCATATATTTTGTGTTTTTGTATCTGTGTGTAGTATATGTTTCTAAGACAACTTTATGTAGGGATTTTAGGTTTATGTGGTGACTGCGCTTTTCCAGTCTCTTTGTGAAAGTGCTGAATGTAGTGTGTGTGTGTGTGTGTGTGTGAGTGTTTGTGCACCTGTCAACTGTCCAGTACTGCAGGTTATAGGGGAGAGAATGGTCTGCTCTTAAAACGGAGTATGCAGGCAGTGAGAAGCTGTCACCTACAATCTCAGTGCTCACCTCAAACACACTCAAGTCTCTTTATATATACACCTGCTCTCCTCTTTGCTGCTCACTCTCTTTGCTCTGCCAATCCTGGAGGCCCAGCCGGTCTCTTATCTGATTCCACCTGTGACAGGTCAAATTTTCACCATATACATCAGCTTGCCTGGTTCTGTCTGTTTAAATGAACTACTAACATCCATATCATGCTAGTTTAACGCTAGCTAGCTTTAGTACCGTATTGCTGCTTTGTTAATGTTTGAACATGCCTGCTAGCTTGTTATTACTTCAGAAACATGTCATGCTAACTACTAAAAACACTGTCCTGAATGTCTCTCACTACTAACTAACCAGCAAGAACCTCACTGAATGTTACACTGTAAAAAATTTCAACCCCCTTAATTTTGAAAATGCGGTTCTTGAAGTTAAGAAAAATCAAAGTGGAGATAAAATTGCAACTGGCAGTGATGAGCTAATTGCTTTCATTAAGTTAATGACTTTCTCCATCACTTGAATTAACTCACTAATGAATAAAACCATGTTAAAACTCTACAAACTCATAGAATCAAGTGGAAATTATGGAGTTAAGTTTAATGGATGCAAACAAGATGTTTTTTATAACAAAATGCTGAATATTTTACAGTGTGTGACCAGTGATATTTACTAACAGCTAATTTTAGCTTATTGCACATTAGTGGCTACCCCCACTGAGCATTAACACCTGGTCTAACAGAATAACTGTGCACTTCTTTCCTTTAGCCCAGAATTATCACATCAGCTCTAATCCACTGCACTTATCAAGATGCTTGTTCTGAATTACATGTGACTGTTAAGCAATGGAAACAGTCTTGCTGCGCTGCATGAGACAAACACCAGACTAACACAATGGTAGATCATCTGTCATGATATCACCTCCAGCTCTGATCCAAACGCTAGTGAGCTGTCTGCAGAGAAGACATTTTAAGACATAGGCTCCTGACACAAAGCTTCTTAATCACGTTGCCTCCAAAGATACCTTGTTTTGGGCCCATTTTAATACAGCATTGCGTGTCTCTTTAGTGGAACAGTTTAAAAAATTACTCCAAAAATAAACAAGTCAAGATTACTTCTAAAGTAGTTATTTTGCTTAGCATTTGTGCTGTGCTACGCTATTGCATGTTTTTTGGAGTTTAATCGCATTAGCAACATTCTAACACTAAACTACAATCACATCTCTCTCTATGAAGAAATGCAAGATGCAAAACAAATACAGTTTGTTGTATAGATTTGTTGCTCAAGTAGCACGTCTTGAATCAATCACGTGTAAGGTTACGTGATGGTTAGACTGCTCACATTGACAACAGCTGCCCATGTAGACAGCAGACGCAAGTTTTGGAACAGAGCCTACGCTGGTCTCGCTTGCTTTCAAATGTTTAACACAATGTTTTGATATCTCCAGCATGATAATAGCAAAGCTGCTGTTTATTTAAAAGTCTTCTTACCATCCGCATGAACGTCAAAAGGCATTAGGCTCCACCCCCTCGCGTTCGCAGGCGTTTCTCTCTGTGGGACATAGAGGGCAAATTGTTTATTTTTTATGTCAGTACGATCTGGTTAATTAAAGGAGCTTTCCTGTAGACAGATTTTTGCTCACCTCTTTATAAAGATTTCTCTGGTGCTTATAATGTAAAAGCAGATTTCTAATGAGGAAAATGAAACAGAGGAGATGACTCCATGTTGAACTCTTTAAAAATGTGCATGTTTTTCTGCAGCATTGCTGTGTGTGTGTATGGGATCACAAATACAGGCCGTCACAGCGCTATAAGCAGTGTGCAGTAAGCCACAAAGGGAAAAAATACATATATTTTTAAAGCAGGCCATAAAATGGTATCCACAGACTGGTCTTAAGGGAGGAGGGAGATAATATAACAGGAAATGTGACAGGATAACTTACATGAGCCTCATCGTTCAGACACATTTGGCTGCTGTGCTTCAGTTGACATTTGTAATGGCTTTGAAAATGTTTGTTTAGACTGCAGTGGGATCTGAGGGGAAAAACAGCTTTAACGCATCTCCCCCATCAAGCTACGGATTACTAGACCACCATTTGAGTCGATTGCAACAGCATAAGCGGGACATCTTAAGATGGAGATCAAATGAATCTGTATTGAGTTTGTTTTGGAGGTTTTGAACAGCGTCTATCCCAGAACACAGCTGTCGTGATAATGCAGGGCTATGAAATGAAAGCTGTAGCCGCTCATGGAACTGTCCGCGGTGCTGAAACTGTTGAAAGGCGTTTCATTTGTAATAGGGGCTTCACTGTGGTGTATGAGGGCTGAAGCGGCAGCCTGTTGTATCGTGTGGCATGTACAGCGAGAGGCTTTTCAGCGACGCGGATGGGGGTGGTGATAACCGGGCAGGGCTCTCACTCAAAGCATCGCCGTGTCGTTCCTCCAGCACTATCACTGTCAGCGGCAATAAGACTGGGCTTTGGGGTAACACACACAGACATAATGTGATCAATTCTGTGGGCAAACAAAGTCGCTTCTCTTATCAAAATCGCTGCCAACTCGACAGCTCGCCCGCGCGTAATTCATGCAGGTGTCACAAGGACGCGATTCACAAAGGCTGACAGCTGGCGCAGGCGCGCGCTTCCGTGCACCCGCTCCCCCGCACGCGTGAAAGCTGACAGTGAGGTTCACGCTTGTCCACGCAATAAAAGTGCATGTGCACGAGCAGCAGAGGACTAGAGCCCTTGTTAGTGACAGCGGGATCAATAATAACTTGACAGTTTTTTAAGACGACACACAAACATGTCAAACACCTTTGCGTGGCGTTTAAAAAGGCGTACGTTTAAATGACTGTTCAGTCTATACTGATACAGCGGCATAAAAAGACATGAAAACAACATAATGAAGGTCCGGCTAACAAATTTCCATTCTGACAATGTTATTTTATGGTTGTACAATTATGTCCTAAAATAAACGTTTTTAAAACGTTTGCTAAGGAAGCATGACAGACTCCAATGACACATGCATATAGAATAATTAAAAATTGCACTAATTTGCAGACAAACAAAGAGAGAGAGAGAGAGAGAGATACACCAGAGATACACCAACACAGCTTTGTATACTAACCCACACAAACAGAAAGCTTACTGCATCTTTCATCTAACTAAAGGGCAGCATTTTTTGAATAATATATGAGCTATGTCTCTGTTGCTGAAGGGACAAAACAATCAATTTTCTTTATGAAAGAAGGATGAGTGATGAAAATGAGCTGCATGCATCCCCACCATCACTGAAGATCACATTAGCAAAAAACAACCTGGCAAAGGTAATTATAGAGTGAGAGGAGAAAAGAAGCGTTTTACGAAACCATATTTAATAAACAGGTTAAGTAAAATGGAGATCCCGATACTCATTTTAAACAAGGAAAACGAGCAAAATGTTGTGCTTACAGTGAGGACGAGTCCAGGCTGGTGGAGCTCGAATGAGAGAGACAAATGAGCTAAACTGAGGAAAAATATGAGCAGAAACAGAGAAATATCTGCCAGTCCTCAAGGGAGAAGACAGATGAAAAAATGACAGATGAACGAGGGCTTTCCTTTAAAGCCATTAGAGCTCCACAGACATGCAGTGAGTAAATGTCAGACAGGAGTTTGATGATGATCAACTGCGTAAAGATCTCCACTGCCTGTCCACTTCTAATCACTAAACTCTCTCTATCTCTTCTTCTCTTGTGTTTATATTAGAGTCACCCACATTGCACATCTCACAGTCTCTCTCTTCAGTTGGCTAAATGCAGACTATAGGGACCAGGAAGCTAAAAACAGCTCCAGAATTCATATACAGAGAGGCAAAGGTTCCTAATATAGCAAAGACAAACAGGTTTGTACTGTCAGTATAGCAGTTATGAGGTTGAGTACGAGTTCTTAAGTAGTCTAACATGACAGCAGTAGTTCACAAAGACCTAATAACAGTGTGACTTCAATTTAATTTATTTTGTTATTTAACATATGTCATTGTTAACTTTAGTACCAGTTTATGGTGCCATTTGAAAGAGTACCGGGCAGTCTGATTGGTTTATAGCTGGAACCACCCTTACCGTGAACCTGTTTGGGGAGACACACACACACACACACACACTTTTGCATTTAAATTAGCAGTGCAACTGACAGAAAAGAATGCTAGTGAATACAGGGGTCATGAGACACATTTTTAAAAGCTAAGAACTATTTTTACCTTGACAGACTGAAGCTAAAATCCAGTACGGCTAAAAAATGTTCCGTCCGACCCATCCAGGCCCTGTCCCAAATAGTCGAGCACCCTGTTTTATTTACTTCACTCAAATTGAACCAAGTGCACATCTGTAGTAGATGCTGCAGTGAATTTATCATTTAATGTTTCAGATGATGCTAAATAATAGCTGCTGGAATAGATCTAAAACAACAACAGCATCTGGGATTGCATAACCAGTTACATTATACAATGTGAAGTTAGTACCGATCCTAGAATGCGTTTAAAGGTCACCGTTTGGGCAATAGGGAAAGCCAGGAAGACTGCTGGCATTTGAAAACAAAACAACAGTATTGTGAGAGCATTGCCGGGCCAGACGAAAATGGAGCGCTGTGATGGGCTGACCCAGCGCGTGCCTGGATCTCCGTGCGTTCCCTGGACTCCTGCTGCAAGCAGGATTGATGAGTGCGGTCTGGCCAGCCGACACCGGGACAGATTACAAACACGGCGCTTTTGTCTTTGTACACCAGGGTTCTTCAGAGCACGGAGGCCCTGCATTAATTGGTAGCAGTCCCCTGTAGAGAGAGTCCCCAGCTGTGCAGTTCACTATTACTTCTGTCATCCGAGACTCCTAGTACAAACAAAGCAATACGTGAGCAACAACGAGAGGCATGTAACAGTATGTGTGTGTGTGTGTGGTGGTAGGAAGAAAAAAGCTGCATTTTGATAAAATATCATTATTTTAGGGGTTTTGCAAGATAGTAGCAGAACATAAAAGATCTGTGTACAGAGCAAGGGGATACAAAATGGTCACTTTGTCAAAGTAAACATATTATCAGTAATCTACAATAGCTAGATGTTCAGTGAGGACTACTGTATAAACGTTAATCTAATTCATAAGCCAAGTTTACAATATGTCCCTCACATGTGTAAGATCGTTTCTGAAATCCTGTGAGGGCGTCTCTGCATGTCACTTCCTGCAACATTATCAAGCTGTAATGAAACACATTGAGCATTTTTGAATCTCACATACAAAGAGGTGACAGGAAAAGAAAGACTTAGAGGTTCTGTAAGCCATTTCTTTGTGGAATACCATATATAAAACGTCCCCAGTTCCTGACAGGTATCTCTGAAATAGGTGTTCTGAGAAATCACACCTGTCTCTGTGACAGCCTGAGGCTCTAAGAGGCCTGCCCTTTCTTAACCAATCAAAAACTTGGAGACTCTGCCTGTCAATCACTTTGCGAGTTTGAGTTTGCTGACATCAGAGGTCAGTCTTTGGAACAGAAACAGATGTTCTCAGAACATTTTTTAGATGTTCTCTCAGCATTGTATAAAACAATTTTAATATGTTAGTCGAATGTTTTAAAAATGATACAGAACTTAAAATTACTAATTTTTTAAAAACTAATGTCTAAAAAGTGGATGTTTTAAACATTTTTAAGGTATTTGTTACTTGGAAACATTAGGAAAATGTTCTTACTAACTACAGCTGTTAGCTAGGAGGACGTGCAATTGAAAGGACGGGGGCGGTCAAATTCTGGAGGAAGTTGGCAAAGCGGCGAACCTTTTAACAGCTTCTTCTAAAAGGTTATACCAAGCAGACAAAGTGTCACGAATAAACTGGAGGCCAAAATTTCTCAGAGCATAAAGTGGGGCTTCAGTGTATACAGGCAACCTTAGGGCATTTATGGGATGGCAGGGAGGAAAAAAGGGTCCATGAGACTGTGATTAGAGTCAAGAGTTTAAGAAGGATTTTGTTGCCTCATTTAGAGTCAGAGCTGGAGTCAGCAGACTAGCAAGCTTAAGAAATCACAGATCTGTTAGCAAGCGCTCACTTAGGTTGAAGGATGAAATGCACCTTGATACTGTCTTGCCGCAATCGTCGTTGCGCCGCATTCCTCGCATTCCACAATCGGTCGCTTTGAGTGCCATCCAGGGAGCCTGAAGAAAGACGATGAGCTGTGAGTGAGAGTTCTCAGCACGGGCCCGTCTGTGCGTGAGAATGGATGTGGACTCTAGGGAGGCCCAGCACGTTTATTATGCTAAATGCGATTCTTGAATCTCAGCGAATGGTTGCTAATGAAGCACACGGGGTGCCGGGGCTGCAGTTGGGCGATCCCGCTGTTTATCAGCGAGGTTGCAACGTCTCTGTAGGTTTCGGTGAAAGCGCTGCATCAGTGTTCATCTCATCTGTGAAGTGACTGACCATTTTTTCCTGTTTCATCAATGATAAGAAAACAAGACAACAAAATTCCACAAATGTAAGGATTTGAATTTGATTTAATACTGTACAAACTATATATTTTACCCCCTAAACCTCCTGGTTTTTCAGAGTATCAACAAAGATAATTCTGTATGAGTTTTAAGCTTCCTTATGGGGACTAAAACATTGTTCCCACAATGTCAAAATTTATAGGTATTGCTATACATACGGGAGCATTTATATAATAGGTAAACACACACACACACACACACACACATTGATTATTAGCAACAGGCAAACAAGAAGAGTTATAGAGGCTGTATGCAAAAGAGACTAAGAGAGAAAGAGGCGTGGCAGAAGAGAGAGAGAGAGACAGAGAGCTTGACCCAGTTTGCAGACACCATGCTGAGCTCGCAGCCAAGCCTGCAATAAATAACTGGCTGCAGCCTGACAGAGCCTAACAGCTGCTCGGTGGCTGTCTGTCCCCTCTATGTCTCCCTTCGTCCCCCAATACGCCTCCCATCCCATCTCACCTGCGCTGTGTGCAGAGTCACGTGCTGGTCCGTGCTATGACCATTATGCTAAGCGCTCTGTCACCCTGCCATAGACTGATTAGGACATAAGCAGAGAGTCTCACACACACACAACAGTCTTACATAAACATGACCTACAGTACAGACACACAGCAAGATATTCTGTAAACAAGTACAAACAAGAGCCGTTCACAGTCGCATTATAAGGATGAAGTACAATCAGATGGTCATTATCATATAAAAATGTGATTATTTTGATAACAGGGTGTCACCAAGGAGGGTTTAGGACTAAAATTTCTACCAAGTAAATAAATAAACAGTTATCTAATATTACTATTATAATACAGCCATGAAACTAAGCTATACAGGTTGCCCTGGGACAACAATCGGTTATACAATGTAGCAGCCATCATACAAAAACATTTTTTTGAATGTTGTCACAATTGCCACAACTGACCAATCTGAACTAAGTGTCCCAGAGAGCCAAGTAATAAATATAGACATATCAAAGCTCACAATAACGCCCTGACATGCTGTCACAGTGAGAACCCGTGTCCTACAACACATACATGCCCTGCAAATAAATATTCATCAGATCTCAAGGACAACTCGCTCATATAATCCCAGGATGCACATCATCAGAGTGTATCTACACATTCACCTTCCATTTTAGGCCTGTTTTCTCCTGCTCAAATAAACAACATTGAAACGTTTTCTCAAAGTCAAAAACCACTATTCAAAGGGGAGTTCAAAACCGTAGAGGTAGGGTAGGCGGTTTTAGAGAGGCTAGCAATAGCAAGTTAGCATAAGAAAGCATAGGATCTCCCTTTCCCTCAAAGCCACACCCCCTTCAACGCATAAACATGTACATAGTTTGACAGGCAAGTAGGACGTTGTCCTATCATTGCATTTGGACCGAAAGCAATGATTCGACAAACATTTTATTCCTGTGCCATTCACAACAGATTAATATAAATATATTTAGACCACTTTACCTAGTAATTGCTGTCAGGATTTAAAGAGATGTTTAACCACCATAACAAATAAATGGGTTTCTGGGTAAATATTCTTTAGAAAAATCACCCACACTGCTTTAACAGATTTGTATTATGCATGTTTGTGAGTGGGGAGATAGAAATGATTTCTAACATTAGTAGATTAAAATGAATAATATCGACGTTGTATCATGGCACAAAAATATTACAGTATAGCTGTCCACTTTGTACAGGCTTGTACCAAACGTCCTCTCAAAATCAACATTTCATACTTCCATTAGGGAAATAAAAAGATGACGACAAAAAAGCACACAAACAAAACAAGCCAAACACAGACGCCCCGCACTTCAGTAACACCCATAAGTGGTCAGTTTCTTTAAAGTGGATGCTTGCATTACCGCTCAAAAGCGTTTAATGTTACAAGTACACACTAGCGGTTTAATGTTTTAGTGTCTACTAGAGGTCTAATGTTTGAGAGTTCATTAACGCTCTAATATTTTAGTACCTACCAGAGGTCTGATGTTTTATTGCTCAGCAGTAGTCTAATGCACTGGAGTTTTAGGACTCATCACAGGTCTGGGGTTTTAGTGCTCACTAGTGGTTTAGTACTCACTAATGGTCTGATGTTTCAGCATTCAGTAGCGAGCTATCGTTTAAATCGACCGGCATCGCTTTAAAAGACGTCCACCTTTTGTTTTAAAAGTGAAAAAATAAACTTAGCAGAGTAAACTGTAATTACTACAATGTTTTGCATAGTTTGCATTATGACAGTGTGATTTTGGTCAGATAAAAGCAGAGTGAAAACCAATATGCCAGTGTTTTTAATTGTCATTCATCATGAATGAAGGCAGTGGAGGGTTACACGCTCCGAAATGTCAAGCATGGCAAAAGCAGGTGGGAAGTGACTGTGATTAATCAGTTTTATTCAAAGCAGCATTTGTCATTGACCCTAAAGCTGAGAGAATATGCGGCTCTAAGGCTGTTTTCACACTTGGTTCAATTGCTTGATCCGGATCAGGGTTCAATACCATCCCCAGCCCGGAGGTCACTTTTCTCAATGTGTTATTTGTATTCAAACTACGGTACATTTGAGTCATTATAATCAAATAACACTGCAGCTGTTTACTACTGTGGCCATCAAAAACACTGTTTGCTAAGGCTGGCCAATATTCATGATATATCCACAAGTATTGCACAATTATTTATCTAAAATTCAACATTACAATATTTTTATTGCATTATTTATTTTTGGCCTTCATGTTGTCTTTATTTAAAAATACATTCAACCAAAATTTCTACTATTTAAAAAATGTTAGGTTGAAATGATTGAAATATCATCTTTAAAACTACATTCCCAAAACATAAACAGAACTGATGCATTGCAAGAAATGCAAGGAACACGAGATGCAAATGAAAACAATTTCAGCCAACACACAATGCCCATCAATCCAGATGAATGAAGAAAACACATAACACACTTCTAATGCGGTAGAACTGTGTGACTTGTATCGCAGTTCTTATAATGAGTAGAAGATGTAACATGGATCCAGATGTGCTCATTACCAACCCCTGTGCATGCCAAATTTATCCTCACAGGAGAGGGAGAGATGAAATATTGTCAGCAAATGAGGACATTGGTGTGCATCAAAAGAAGTGCTTTATGTGAACAGCCTGTTCTAGAGGTGCTTCGTGTGAACAGTCTGTTCTAGAGGAGCTTCGTGTGAACAGTCTGTTCTAGAGGGGCTTTATTTATACAGTTGCTTCTAGAGGTGCTTCATATGAACAGCCTGTTCTAGAGGTGCTTCATTCATACAATCTGTTCTAGAGGTGCTTCATT